>JADDOH010011737.1:0-32420 GCA_016648135.1 Agrypnia vestita
GTATTTTTACAAGATTTATTAACAATTTCCCGCGTGTTTAGCATAAAATAGGTATCTTTATAACGCACAGCTAGTTTCCGGAGATCTGCAAATATCAGTTCTATATATGCCGGACTAATCAACTTAATAAAGCGCAGTAATTTCCGAAGTTCTAATATGCCAAATTAATTACCCTTTATAAAATAAAATCAAACCCGTACTCTGAGTTAAAACTCTTTTAACAGGACCTCGCGTATTTAGCATAAGATAGGTATTTTTACAAGATTTATTAACAATTTCCCGGGTGTTTAGCATAAAATAGGTATCTTTATAACGCACAGCTAGTTTCCGGAGATCTGCAAATATCAGTTCTATATATGCCGGACTAATCAACTTAATAAAGCGCAGTAATTTCCGAAGTTCTAATATGCCAAATTAATTACCCTTTATAAAATAAAATCAAACCCGTACCCCCCCTTTTCTTTTATCGTGAGCAATGTCGAAGAGTATAATTACCCGTACACAACTTTCACTTGAAGTTAAACTATAATTTTCACACTGGGACACTATCACTCGGTGACGATAACAATCACTCACGGTTCTATCACTCAAAAAAACAACCGACGCGGATTTTGCGCTCTCGTAGACGTTCACCAACTCCCCGATTTCTGCTGTGTCTTGACATTTTAAACCCCCCCTAGCAGCCAAAGGTCCTAAGTCGTGTGTTTCCAAGATTTTCAATATCCTACTTTCCTTGAAACCTAAACCTTTGTTCCTAAGATTCAATTTGGCAAAAAAAAACCATATCTCCACTCGGATATGTCAGTTGATCCCACCTCCTGTTGCCGTCTCTGTCTCCGTTCCGGTGCCCGTTTTGGGACGGACTTGGTGGCTTCAGACGGTTTGAACTCGCTTCACAAGCGCGATAATTAATTTTTAATATTTAATTTCTAAGTTCAGTCCATATTGTCGTTTGATCAACCGTAACCACAATCTATCGGGTACTCCCCTAATCATAGTTGATGTTTCTTCATTATCTACCATTATCCTGTCCCGTTCTCCCGTATTTCCGCTCGTCTTTATCGGAAATTTAACGTTTCTTGGCCGCTATATCATGGGATCAATTTCCATATATTCACCACGTGCACACTGCATACCTAGATATAACAATCATCCAAAGGTACTATACCTAATTTTAAATTAATTTTGGGCGATCTTTTCTCGTGAACCATCCAATGAATCCTGTCTTTTGGCCGCGACTCTGCGTGCACAGGGACGTATTAGCTCCCCCCGTTGCGGAATTTAAACATAATTTGTAACCATTTATTATTATTTTTATTGGCAGTAAGATTGATCCACAAGATAACTATGTTACATAGACAGTGAATATTCTCGAACAATATAATACTGGAAGAGTACTATTCGCTATAACACAATAAACTATTAATGTAAGTTAAATTAAATTTTTAAATTCAGTGGAAGATTTTTAAGATCGTTTTGCTTTTAATTTTTTCCCAAAACAAAATAAATAAACAAATAAATAAACACACAGATACACACTCACACAACCCACTATTGGACATGTTTTTATTATTCTTTTATCGATTGTATGTATGTGTTTTCGCGTAATTGGCCCAAAACTCTGTGCATCAATTATTGTCTTTTCTTCAAAGATTGATTAATTATATGGCTGTAAGAAACCCAATAAATGAAAACAAATAAAACAAATAAGTAAATAAACCTCCAGTGCCGCAGGCAAGGCGTCGGATTAATTCAGTGCTCATTCATTGCCAAGGCACTGGACGCCTCCGCTGATAACTATATACCGCTCACCATGTTCTTAGAGGTGTGTTGAAAGATTGCTAGTATCTGTCGAATCGGTCTCAAGTAGTTGTCTGTATTTGTACGTTTATCATTATTACATGCTCTTGCTATATCCGTTCCACTTCACATTATTGTTCCTCCCGTCTTCGAATTTCTATCACACTATGTTCTCCTATGTTTTTGGTACTTATATGCTTGCTTTTTACTTGCATTTACTCCTATATATATTTGTTTCATTTATCCATCCATCTATAAGATCCCCATACGCTTTATCCTTTTATTTCATGTGTATATGGGCCGCAAATTCATATTATTTTATTTACAATATTCTTATCTAGATTGTTGCGCGGTATGATTGATGATCCCCAAACTATGCAGAGCATTGGTTTGTATGCTCCTGACAATTACACTAGACATCGTCAGCATAGATCGTTTCACATTCCAATATACAGGACCAACCTGCCGATGGTTATGCCTGTTGGAAGAGCCACAGCCATGCTGAACAAAATCGCTCTGGGTATTGATATATTCCATGTGTCTGAGGGGGTTTTCCGAAGCGGGACTCTCCTACACCTTTTACCAGATTTATGTTATTTTTAATTTATTAAATATTTTCATTTTTGATATATACTTCTAATATGTATGCCTTAAACATTTTGTTTGTCATGTACATATTATCATGAAATAAATTGAATTGAATTGAATTGAATTGAATACACTTGTTCCAATTATGTTTTGTGGTTATTACTACCAAACCCGGCGAAATCTGAGCTAGAATAGCCAATCGTATACACGTTACCCGTCCTGTTGAAACTACGCTAACGTAGGACAGGTTTGTAGTGATTAGATAGTTAATATATTGTAACTATATTCGAGTATATTATTTTCTTGTCGTGCCATTAATATGCTTACACATTATCGTTATCTCTTTCCTAACTGTATATACCGTCATTGCACAATTACCTATCTGTTGTAAAAGCCTGAAGAGCGTTAGTCTACAGATAAATATAATAGAATTATAGTTAACTTCTCTACCCGCCTACGTTATTCGACTCCCGCGAAACGAAAATGAATCATTATTCGCTCCTCGATAGAGCGTCAGTCTACAGATAAATATAATGGAATTATAGTTAACTTTCCTATCTGCCTACGTTATCCGATTCCCGCGAAACGAAAATAAATCATTATCCGCTCAGTTAAGGTCATCCCTCTGGTACATAGTGTACGTTTTATCCGTGCTTCACGGCCAATTCTTATAAATTATTTATGGGCGTTTTCCTCGCGCGATCCCCCGATTAGAACCTGCCTTCCTTGCCTTTGCTCATATTCTGCTATCTCTCTCGCGCGGCAATCCACTTAAGAAGGCGATTAATGACGTTTAAGCGGTTTCAAAACCACAGCAAAAAAGGCCATAATTCTGAAACCTCGTGGAACTGTCAATATCATCGTCACCTCAGAGTAGACGTTAATCGGTTTTTTAACGGCTCAAACTGCAATTATCGCGACCCAAATCTACGAAAGCCGTGTTCAGTATTTTTTTTGGGAAGCACATGTGGACCGCTCGGACCGCGCCGATCGTCAACCATTTGTACCAAACGCGGCTTTACCACCAGATTAATATGTTTTATGAGAATTGAATATTAACTGCTCGTAACCTATATCCGATCAATCGCTACTAACTCCGTCCCAATACTAGCGCTTCATCATCCCCAAATTTTTGTAGCGCCAATACTCCGCCAGGTGGGTTTAGCTCAATTTTTTCCCGCGTAGCATTTAAATCATCTTAGAGTTCAAAATAAAAATAATAAAATAAAAAAAAAATCTATAGAAACAGGTGATTCATCACAACTGTTATCTAATACTGCCATGATGGTTGCCCGTCTAATTGTGAGAAATCTGTTACCAATCATCCAGTAATCAGATGCAAATCTCAAATAATAATAATAACTTTGCACTTTGGACCAGTCACAGGTCAGCCGTGTGTAGGTATTATGTTGGACAAATTAATTTATTGTATTGCAAGATTCTTGAAAATTAAAAAAAATTAAATTAAAAGTTCCCAATTTATTCACTTGTACACCTATAAAACTCAACGTCTATCTGTCTGTTCTCTTTACAAATCTACACTGTTTGTCTGGTTCGACTCAAATTTTGTATACTTTTGATTTAGGACCCGGCGGGTAACATAGGCGATTTTTACCCCCTCTACTTTTATCCCCCCCCCCTGATATATTGGTCTAAAAAGGAGTTAAAAATTGAGATAATTTTCCAGGTGTATTCTAGTGTAATGTTAATAATTCGGAAGAATGTCTTATATATACATAGAAAAATAAAATTGCTTTAAAAACTCCAATAAAAAATATATATATCTCATTAGCAATGGCAACATCTGTACTGGTTTATCGGAATGAGAAGTTTTGACCACAGCTGGCAGTACTAAAAATACAACTCATTTATTTAACAGTAATTTTGAATATTTTATACGCACCGTATGTCCGCGAATCTCGACGTTTCGTTGGATACTTATCCAACGTTGGATAAGTATCCAACAAAACGTCGAGATTCGCTTCTCGGTAATACATACGGTGCGTATAAAATATCCAAAATTACAGATAAATATGTCTAACGACCGTAATAACAACCTTAAATCTTTAACAACTCATATATTAAATAAGGTGTACAAATTAAATTTACATACGTACAACTTCAAAAAATTTGATGATGTGATGGTAGTAAATCATGGGTGGAATTGTGAATGTTAAAATTAATTGGTTAAATTGTATAAAGTGATCACTTAAGCCAGCTGCACGATAGGTCCTATGAACACCAAAAAAAGACTTGTGTACCTACTTTCCATATAAAAAATAGCTTCTTCTCTACGAGACATTTATAATATATCTTGATTATTGATGTCCCCCTAGGTTATATCCAATATTGTGTTTTGAACATACGCAAAATATTCTGAAATTATTTTTATTCCAGAGTGCCTGGGAAGGGGCTCAGACTCAGATCTTTCTGTGCCTGTCTCGCTCGGTGGCCCACACAACGGGCGAGTACTTTTCTGACTGTAAATCTGTGTCCACTTCAAGTGCTGCGCAGGACAGGAAACAGGCAGCCAGGCTCTGGGAACTAAGTGAGCGCGCTGTCAAGCTGCAAGAAAGTGAAAAACATTACTAATAATCTCCTCAATAGATTTTACATAAAACAAAGTCATTAAGATATTTTTAAATTGCATTCTAATTTTATATCCATCAATTATTCTAAACTTTTACACGTCGACAGGTTTTGTACTTATTTTATGTTTGTAGGTTATTCTAAAGTTTTTCGCTTTAACAGGTATTATACTTATTTTTATGTAAGATTATTATATTCTGAAACATCTTTTAATGCATTAGTTGTTATTGACGGTGTACTAAATGTCATTTTTTACTTTATTTTGGATGATCTTAGGGACCAAGCAAGTATTTTTTTCTTCAATATCCAGTTTTTATTATACTTTAATATTTTTGAATAAAGAAGTGTATGTGGAAACATATTGTAACAATACTTTTATTCTCCTTAAAATAAGCCAAAGCTGCTCAACATCAAAATGCTAAAACCGATTTTTTTCCGATTCCTTAGAGTCTACGATACTCTGAGTACTCTACATGCGGCTAGACCGCCTAATCTACTGCTACAAGTGCATCAGCTCTATAGCTTTGACACTTTTTCTAAATACTTATTATCTATACATCATAAGTTGATTTATTGACATGAATTCGGATGGGTAAAAAAGTCTAATAAAAAACCCACTAAACATTTTACTTGATAATATTTAAAAAATTTTCAAATTAATTAGGCGCGACACTTTATGTACAGTGCCGCCTTATTATAACTTATAAATAGCAAAAATAATGTACACAGCTACATCTTAAATAATATTTATTTATTTACAAAAATCATAAATTGGATGCGCTGGTCGAGGCTGTAGGTCGTTCTGGCCCTCGATCCGGAGGATCGAGCGCGTTGTGTAGCATCATGAAGTAGTGGCGGGGCAATCTGTGTTTGTATCTGAAAGGCAGAAGATTGATGTCGTGCTCATATGAGCCGAGATTACGGATGAGGGGATTTTCTTGATGGGGAAAGGTGCATGATTTATGAAAATTGTCTGACAGTTTGAGGAAGTGTTCCTTGATTGTATCAATTTTGTGTAATTTATTTAAATTTTTGACGGATTGTCTGAATGGTATGTTGTATATGATTCTCAGTGATTTGTTTTGAGCGACTTGTAACTTTTTGTATTTGGTTTTATGAATGCTGCTGAAGGCAGGGGCGGCATATGTGATGATTGGAAGAATCATTGATTTGTATTAAATGCTAAAACCCACAACCAAACCTCTCTTAAACTAAATTTAAATGACTTTTTTTAAAATTGAATTACGTACCCAGACCTCTTCCCATTTAAGGAAGACAATCGAATTAGTATTTGTAAGTTGTGCATACAACGAAACAATGTGATCCGTATGCATGTCTTATACATACTACATAATTCAATTGTCTTCCTTAAATGGAAAGAGGTCTTAACAAGTTATACATAATTATTAATTATTAGGTTTTTCTTCTTATGGGATCCTTTGTCATTGTAGCTTTTTTACTCTGTACTAAGTCTTGCGTTTCCCGGTGGCTTCTACAACTGCTCTGTTCCAGTAACCATATGAACATATTCATCAGCCATTATTACTATGTATATCCTATCTTCATCAAATGTCTTAAGCCAGAGAACATATTTTTGCAAATGTCATTTTGTTTCTTTTCTGCCCAAATAATATGTTATTTTAAATCATTAGGTTGATGAATAATAATCCACCGTTTTTTTCATGACATTTTGATTTTTGAATTTGATCTTTAATTGACATCTTTCGTAATATAACTCTTTAACAGAAAACCGCACACATATAGGGAGACTGGGGACACAAACACAAGTAAGATGCACATCAGGAACATCACCAAAATTTCCAATTAAAGTGTGGGTACACTTTAAGGTCTATATTCTGTGGGGTACACCAAGAATCTGTCCTCAGCCCACTGCTATTCATAATGGTCATGAATTAACTAACAATTCAAGAAATAAACAGTATTCTCAAGATTATGCAGATAATGTAGAACTGATAGCAGATAAACATTGTGACTTGCAGAATAGCCTGGAAAGGTGGAGAAAGATCTTGGAGGATAATGGCCTAAAAATTAGCAGGAAAAAGACAGCAGGAATATCTGTACCTGTCATTTGAAGACACAAATACTGTAACTCCTTCAATACAACTGGATGGGGAAACATTAGCCGACTGTGACGCATTTGAGTACCTGGGCTCACTCATTCACGGAGACGGAGGATGTGCGGTAGCTGCGGACCATAGAATATGAGTGGGGTGGATGAAATTTAGATCCGTAACAGGAATCTTGTGTGACCTGAAAATGCCTATAAAACTTAAAGAAAAGATATTCCAGACTATTGTTAGACCCGCTATAATCTATAGCTCCGAATGCTGGACTATGTTAGTAGTTACTCTAGGCAACTCGAAACAGCAGAAATGCGAATGATTAGATTATCGGCAGGAGTAGCACCAAAAGTTCACGCATTCGTGATAGCCTGTGTCACGGACATAAACAGTAAGCTGGAGGAACGACACTTGAGATGGTATGGGCACATAAGATGGAGACCACACGACATTCGACTTCATCGACAGTCATCCAGAGGAAGACCAAAGAATTCCTGGATGACTTAATGCTCCAATGCTCCCTCAGAGAAACGGCCTAGATTAAAGTGATACCAAGAACTGAAGAAGATACAGCCCGAGAACAATAAAAGCCCAACAGCCTACCTAGGCAATGAGTTGGGACAGTGCAAGGAAGAAGATATAGGGAGACTGAGGACACTTGATACTTATGAGAGACTAGGTAGCTACATGAGATTTACAGAACTTTTGTGAACATTGCATTATTTTTAACTTGCAATATTAGTAGCCTATTGTACCTGTTAACTTTCTAAAGTAATGACATCAGTCAGGCTTAACAATTGTACAAATTGCAGATGGTTTGGTGCTTGTTGCTGAAGACATATGTTTTTCTTTACTTTTTATTATGATTAAACAATTATGTATTTTGAAAATGTGTTAGAGATGGTTAAGTCTTATTGCTTGACCACAATAACTTGGCGTGCGGCGACTTTGGAACTAAAACCCGCCCCGCCCGCACCCGGCGGTAACCCCTCGCCCTGTCATTCAGTACAATTTTGTATTTGCTCGGGAGCTGTGACATCTTGATTACCAATATACACTGAATTATTATGTCCTAAACAGTCCGGGATGGTGCAAGAACAATTGCCAATGAAGTATTAAAGTTTTGCGAAGCTGAAAAAGCAAATAATGGACCGATATTACCGTCTGACAGTTTGACAGATAGAACGGCCGCCATTATGGCTTGGTTTCTTTAGTGCTGCCCGACCAAATTTCTGTTAAAGGCTACGACACCGGTCACCGGACATTCTGTACATTATGTATTGTGTAATAAATTTACACCCTGGCAATTTCTGCTACGCAATAGGGACGCCCTCCTTCACACGCCAATTTATAGTGGTCGCATTCTAATACAAGTCATTATATATGTAGTTTTCAATTACGCTCGGAAAAAGAAGGAAGTTAAAATAGTTTTTTTATAAATAACGTTTTCTCTCCTCAATCCAGTTAGGGCATACTTGGTACACTTTCTTATGGGAGATTTGATCCCCTCGCATTGCTCCCAGATTTTTTGCTATTCTTTTGGGATCCAGCATGCCTAGAGTATGTAAAACGAGAGAAGGTGCTCGGGAAAGAAGACCGATCGATAAAAATATTTTGAAGTCAGATGTGAATGACGTTTTAGACGGTAAAAGTATTTGCGGCATGCAAAGTTCTCAAATTAGCAGCCGTGATTCTCAAAAGGTATGTCAGGAAAACAAACAGTAAAATTGACTATGCCCCAGACTAGTGACAATCACGAATCAGTCAATCCCAAAAACTGGCAATCGAAAATGAGTAGGAAGCTAGGAGACAAAAAAAAAATATTTGCAAAGCTAAAGCAAAATTAATGAAACATAATTCCGCCATCTGCTGAATCAGATTTAAGTATTTCAAATCAGTGATCTCAGATCATATAATGAAGACACCGATAGTGTGGGAATCAAGTCTCCCATGGGGCACTTGGTGCCATTCCCTTCCTCTACTGTTGGTGGGATAATTACAAAATTTATAAACCAATGTAAATGGTTATTATACCAAGTATACCCAATTAAATTCTACGTCTGTGAGTACAAAGACATTTGAAATATTATAAACAATAAGGGAATTTGAGGTAAAAAAACAAAAGGTGGAATCAAGTGTCCCCAGTCTTCCTTATACCACATTACGCTGTACCATTTTGAGAAAGAAAAAATTGTGGAAGGGCATGCCGAGAGCTGTCTGAAAAGTTGTCAGGTTGGCAAAATCTTTGACAATTTGGGGAGTGCATTTTGGATGTTAAATTGTGGAATGCCTAAAAAAAACAATAGGTACTTCTTCGCCTGCGGAATTGACCGTCTTCCAAGGAAATGGGAAGCAGTAATTAATGACTATGCCCCTGAATCACAATAGAACTTAATATGCTTTGAGTTATGTGTCAACCTAATTATAGGTAACTTAATATTTTTTATAATTCAAAAGAAAGAATACGCAACAAGTCTACTAGACACATGTAACATATCACCCCTTCATGAAATACAGTAAAACCTTGTTAATTCGAACCCCGATAATTCGAAATTCGCCATAATTCGAAATTTTTAAAACCCTCAATTCCCATAATGCTAATTTCATAGTAAATTAATCACGATAATCCGAAAACCCCGGTAATTCGTAATTCGAACTAATTTTTGGCCCCTTGCGCAATAAATCAATACGTTTTAGTTCACATAATTCGATTTTTTTTTTAATTTTACGAAATAATTTTTTTTTTTTTTTTTTTCGCAAATGAAAACAACAGTTTTGTCAATTTCGGATACTTTAGTAATAGAAATGTAGCGCTCTTTGTATTGGCATAAAAAATATTGCGTTTTTGAAATGATTTCTTGAAATATGCAAAAATGCAGACGTTTTTCACAAAATTAATGTTTTTTTTCACGAGTTTTACGATTTTTGGCGAATTTCGCAAACGCATTGCGATTTTTGATTTTTCGATATAATTCTAAATAATTTTTAGTCCATTGCGGCATAAATAAATATAAAAAAAATATTGATTATTTTATTTGTATATATCTACTTTTATGTGAGTTTTTTTCACCAACATGTTTCAGAAATTACCATTCCATCATCAGGGTGCTGTATAACTGTCAAAAAATTCGAATGAAATGTCTTTTGTTCCCTGCTTTTCCAAATCATTTGAAAAATTATTTAAAAAAATATTATTACTGAAGATCTTGATTAACTTGAAGAACTTCAGTAATAATATTTTTTTAAATAATTTTACAAATGATTTGGAAAAGCAGGGAACAAAAGACATTTCATTCGAATTTTTTGACAGTTATAGAGCACCATGATGATGGAATGGTAATTTCTGAAACATGTTGGTGAAAAAAAACTCACATAAAAGTAGATATATACAAATAAAATAATATTTTAAAAAAATGTCAATCTTCTGGTACCGGTGGTTCTGGGCTCGATTCCCGGTGAGCTTCACAATATATCTGTGTGATTAACTCAAGCCTGAAGTGTTTTAGTGACGTGTTTCGCTACAGTAACTAGGCCCCAAGGCCTGTATGTTGTAGCTTAACAAAAAAAGGAATACTTGCCAACTATACTACCGAGATACTACAATGTTGCTCAATCAATTGAAAAAAAAAAGAAATAAATACACTTTAGTTCATAAAATTCGAATTTTTTTTTAAATTTGACGAAATTGAAAAAAATATTTCCCTTTTTTCGCAAGTGAGAACAACAAATATATCAATATCGGTTACTTTAGTACCTAACATAAATGTCACGGTCTTCGTATTAGCATAATAAATATTGCGCTTTTAAAATGATTTCTGGAAATATGCAGTAATACAGAGGTTTTTCAATAAATTAATGACGTTTTTCACGAGTTTTACGATTTTTGGCAAATTTCGCAATTGTATTGGGATTTTTTTTTGGTACCTAGAATTTCGAATTAACGGGGTTCCGCATAATTCGAAATGTTTTTTTTTTTGGTCCCTTGAATTTCAAATTAACGAGGTTTTACTGTATGTTTTTTTTTTGTTTCTGTCCCACCTGTGTATAGATCAGAAACTTCTCTATAGAAAGTTACTAATTTTTTTACGCATTTTCATGATAAACTTAACCGATTTTTAATTATTCTCTAGCAACAGAAATGATTGTCTGTTTAACGGAGCCCTGGTTTTCCGATTAGGTCTTCCTCCTCTGGATTTTCATCGAGCATTCTTTTTAGAATCATGTACCCGTTACGAGAATCCCACATTTGTGTTTATTAAGAATCCATTATTAATGGATTTATAGAAACGCCACAATATTAATTGAAAAGACAAAGTATTATTGGATATTATTTTATTTCCTTTATAAAATATATTTTTTCTTTATGTCAATAATTTTCACTCATAATAAAAATAAATATATACACAAGTGAGTATCTAAAAGTAATTATAATATCTTAATAATATTTGAATACTGAGGAAAATTTTTTTGTGAAATCATATCATAATGTATTCACATATAATATAAAAATATGTACAAGTAATTACATACATTAACTAAAACGAATATTTAAATAAATATCACTCTGTAGATCCAGCTACCAAATTAATGATTTTTAAAATTGATGAAGCACTTTGTTAAAGTACATTAAATTTTTTATCTTTATCATCAAAATTAATCTAAAATGAACTTTTCATTAAAATAATTTTTGTCATGCTCTCAGAGAATTTCAACTCGTTTGACTATTTCCTTTTTTGAACATCGAGTAATATTCCAAAAAATCACAAATTTTCATCACTTAAATTTTTTTAACATAATTTTTACAACACAGTCAATAGTAATCAATAAACATTGATCTGAAGTTCCCGCCTCCGATCAATTTCTGAATACACAAATGCTTCTGCATACAAAGCCTATTCATATTAGTTTTATTGAACTTTGATTGATGAACAATGGTGAAAACAGACGAACTCTTGATATTCCACCATCAGGTGCCATGGAGATCCTGACGTGTGTTAGTTTTTTCTCAACAAAACAGTCATACCAGTGCTCTTTGTTAGCCGATAGCTGAAATAAGAAAAATCATTTTTTATAGTTATGTTTTAAACTAATTTGATCTCTATAATAGGTATAATGGAAGATACATATTTGTCATTGTGTTCAAATTACGATGCCATTTATGAAAAGTATTGGATATAACAAATGGTTCATGAATTTGATATATCTTTAAGAGGCAGTATATACATACTACGTTTAATTGAAAATAAAACTAATATAGAATATCCTTGGAATGCAAATAAAAACATTACTAAGTATATTTCAGATAGCAATATTTGTAATATAGCAATTAAAAATAGAAGCTACAGTTAGGCATGCTAAAAATACATAATAGGGTAATGGAAAGAAGCATGTTGAAAGAGTTTAATTATTACCTTAGTGGTTGGTTGAATTGTGATCCATTTAGCTTCAGAAGCCTCGCTGTTCCAATCTATGGTATTTAGAAACGTTCCTTCTATTTTCACGCTGTCGGGGAAATTACCCTTAAAATGACACGTGTCTACACATATTTTTGTGATGATCCCGTGTTGGCCCAACTTGAAAACTGCCCATTCGCTGCCTAGAAAATAAAACAAACAACATAAGATAATTGAAATTAAACGAAAAAATAGTATAAGATGTGATACAATGGCAGTTTGGCAATATAAGTAGCAGATTGATTTATGAACCTACCGGGAACTTTGAGTGTGCCATCATCATTGGTGTGGATGATCTCTGGTCTGTCCAGTCTTCTTGCTGTTTCCCAACCATCGCCCATATTCACTCCTCTTTCGGGTTTAATCAGATTTCTTGGGTGACCATAATGGGCATTGGAATAACCTGGAAACAAAATATGATATATTAGAATTATTGTACATTGTCAAAGTGTAAAAACATTTCATTGTGATGCAATTATATTAAAAATATTGCGTAATAATTATTTAGACAAGTAAAATACCTTGGCAAACTCCGCCATTCCTCATCTCCAGAAGATCAACCATGCAGTGGCCATCCAGAATACAAGGCAAAGGTCCCTCTGGCTTGGCAACACCGAACACTCTCAGTCTGGCTATTCCACCATCAGGATACATGTTCACACGCAGGTGGGTGAACGGCTCATCTGTTATCACCTACAAGTAAAGGAGTTACATTGATATCAAATGTTCAAGATACTTCATGTTCACCAATTCAAATACTTGAAACCGTAATTATGTAAGAGCCATAGACAAATAAGTGAGTAAAACTGAAAAAATATTTTTTAATGTGGCAATACTGGGCATGAACCACCAGTATTTTATTTATTTATTTATATAATTATAAGATCTTTTTATTGGGGTCACAAGGATGCACAATGAATACTCACATGACCCAGATGCACAGAGAAAATAAAAGAAAAACGTAATTTTATTCTTACCTTTTGGTAATTATGTCTGGTAGCTTCATATCCTGGCCTGAGGACGGTTTTAGGAATAATTTCTTGCCAATTTCCCGAGTGTAATCTGTCAACCTCATCCGATTCTTCAGCCGTGCATTCTGAACCCATTTCGCTTTTACGTGCAGGGATCATTTCTTCTTCTGCAATAAATAAAAATGATTTAGTGAAAGAATATGAAACATTTTACTCTTTGATTTTATTTTGATAACAAAAATGATTGAATATTAAAACATTTTTGAAAAAGGATAGTAAAAATATTCATAATTAATTTTATTGTGAAAGACGCATTGAATGTGCGCACTAACCTTCTTTAGTAAGGCAAGCAGCTTGGATGGAGTATTTAGGAGTGTAGTTGCCAGTGAAGAAAGCTGTGTCCACGTCCACACCTGGAAACAAAAAAGGTAAGTTTTAATACTGATTTGTGCATAAAAAAAAATGTGTTGCTATTTAAAATAAATTAAAGTACAGGCATTTAAAATTGTAATATTAAAAATAATACATAAGTATCCTCAATAGGAATATTTTGAATTTTGTTCTCACCATAAATGACGCTCTTGGTAGCCAGCTTGATGATGCACCAGTCGTGGCCGGCTTTCCTTTTCCTGCGTGTCTCCCACCCATCCATCCATTTTCCACAATCGGTATACTTTTCGGGTATGAAAATAGGTGCGGTATCCAGCAGCATATTTTCTGCCACAGCGAAGTAATCGTCAGTGGCAAAGAGAATCTTTCCACCAGTCTGAAAAAGACAAACAAAAATTTAGCACAAAAATATTTGGAAATCTCTCTGTCTGCATTTTGAAAAATGTTTTAAAGTTTGCCAAAATTAATTAATAATTATGTTCAGCAAACTTACATGATTACTGCAAAGGTCGTTCAGTTCCGTAAATTTAGGAAGAGGTAAAATGGAATCCATTTTTTCTTGAATGCTGTTAAACATTTTGATATTTTCTCTCAAAGGAAACAAATTAATAAAATTATTTGCATGTGCAAATCGCGACAGTATTCCCAGCTAGTCAAACTGGTAATGATAAAATTCTAACAAGACCACAAATATATATAGCTGGCAAGAAAAAATTCTCCATATCATCAAATATAAGAAAATGTAAATGTGTGTATTGAATACTACCAGTAGCACACATTGCAGACATGATGTCTTATGTAATTATACATACTTACTCAGACATTAATTTATAAAGGAGTTTTTTCTTGCTTCACTGATAAAAGAATTATTAAATATTCATTAAATTTCTATTTTTTTTTTCAAATGAACATGTATGACTTTTATTTAGTACCACAAAAATATTTGATCATTTTTAAAATTAAACAAGTTTGTTAGGAAATCATATAAACAAATTTGATTAGGTAATTCAAACATAGGATTCCGACCTAGGTTAAAGGTTGTATTCATAAATTTCAGGATTGTATACAGTATATGTAATCCGAAACTGGGATTAATATTTTGGATTAATTTCAGGAAACTGAAATTATTGAAGGTTAATTCACCTGATGAAGGAAACGGACGTTTCCGAAACATGTAGTGAAACAAGTGCTCAAATACAAGTGGAAAAAATCAAAGTTCATTGTTTTATTTCATAATTTGTTATTAAGGGCCGGTTGTTTGAGTAATATTTAAACAATAATATATAAATATTTTTTACGAAAACAGGTGTGTTGATTGTTGAAAAATGCAAAAATCTATGCTTTATACATAACTATTACTGATCAAGACTAAATGGTGAGATTTGATGCCTTGCTTGGTGCATATTATTCTTAATAATAAAATTGTTTCATGTTCAGATTATTATATTTCAATCTTAAATTATTGCCTTTAGTATTCTTTCTGGCCTTTTTTGAGCAAATTTATAATCGATCGATAATACAATCATTAAAATCAATAATTGTGACTAATTTCATTATAATTCCATTACGCGTATAATTTATCTCGAAATTATTACTGTTACATTTTTTTTTAAATTTGAACCCACTGGAAATACATAGGTATGTATTCAAGTACATATTTAAGATATTTGAAACAAAGACTACATGCTGAAGATTTGAATTTTTTCTGTGTATCTAATGCAAATATGTGTTTGTATAGACTTCACGATTATTGAAAGAAAATAATTAAAATA
The DNA here is from genome assembly GCA_016648135.1 of Agrypnia vestita. Classification (NCBI taxonomy): domain Eukaryota; kingdom Metazoa; phylum Arthropoda; class Insecta; order Trichoptera; family Phryganeidae; genus Agrypnia; species Agrypnia vestita. The sequence continues at coordinate 15,645 of JADDOH010011737.1, forward strand.
AACACATTAATAGAATTGATTAATTAATAATTCAATATAAAGTAACATTGAAGGCAATATCCGTGGAGCAAAATGGTATTTCGGAATTGATTCATCATACAAACCAAATTATAATTTACTAAGAGCCGGTTGTATCAACTTGGATTTTATTAATAATAGTAATCTTTAATTTAAACCATTGATTATTGCATTTTCCACATCACTCAATCCGATTTCATAACAACTTTGGTTTTTACGAGAGATTACTTTATCAAGTTAATACAATTGGCCCTATAACTTGCAGAATGATTGTATTTATATTGTGAGCTATATTCCCATGGAGGTGTGGGGGTTTACGGCCGCTCACTTATGAATATTTGTCCGCACACACGCTCCCAATCCTACTCAGAAAGAAATAGACAAAACCAGATTTAAGCATAGCCTTAATAGACTACATTATTGACCAATATTTTATTAATGATTGATCTAATGGACTTAAAGCACCAAAATTGGGTAATAAGGTTCTATATGGTGCACATTTTTTTAACAAAATTGACTGGTCAGATGAGTTTATAGTCCTTACAAATAATAAAAATTATAGGGATCATTGATATTGAGTAAGAAAGAGTCCATTTGTTCCCAAATGGAATAACACATTGATAATCCTGGTTAATTTGGTGGTCTTTCAAGGTGAAATTTGAACTTCCAACCTTTTAGTCACTAAACCAAACAAGCATATTGATTTCATCGACATGATCGATATACATTTACATTCACTCTCCGACAACATCAGGATATAATTCAAATATTATAAATATTGGTTCAAAGAAATATGCGAAATATTATAAATGCTAAAATTTAGCTTATTTTAATTGTGATTTATTATGCTATAATTTGCTAAATACAATTAGTTTTTCTAATGTTTCAATTTCACCAGTCTAATAAGTTTTACAAAAAGGGATAAAAATTATATAGGATTTTATAAAACTGACTTGTGATAAAGTCTGTTTATAGTATATTGAGTAGTTTAAAAAATCGCAACTTTGACCAGCATATATGTATACAACATTTCGGCACCTTTTTTAGGTCTGATTTAGGCCTTAGTTTTCACACATGTACTTGTGATCCTTACATTAACAAAGTTATTAAATATTTTTTTAAAGGGGATAATTAAAGATATATTATCAATTTGTATAACTGCCTAATGTATACACAAGTACAGATATAATACACAATACATACAAAAAAACATAAAATTATTTCATCTTCACTGTCTGTACAAATAAATATTATCTGGTACCTATCAAAATTTTATTTAAAAACGTTGTTTTATTTTTAAAACACAAACACAGTTGTTTATTATTACTTTGCATTTAGCGACCCGCCAACTCGTGTTGATGTGATCTGGTTGTAACTGGAATGTTTTTATCAACTTAGCGGCGGTCCACAGTTCAGAAAATTTCACATGTACATTCAATGCGTGGAATAATTTAGAATGTTTTGTTCATCACAATGGAAATTCATGTAATAAAAAACCTTAACATGAGATATGAGTATTACGTTTATCTAAGGCGTCTGCAGGGGTCTTATTCCGGTCTCCGTTTGGGTAGCAAGGTGAGTAACATATCCGCTCCAGGCTTATTTCATGTGAGGGATGTGCAAAGAAGGTAGCAATATCCTACTGAGGTATTTCTGGGATAAAGACAAGAAAACTGTCATTACTCAAGGAAATTTTTCTGGAATCTATGAAACCTACATCTTATTGGAAATGAGCACACATTTAAAAACAATTGCCACCTCAGTTTTCCTTTTATTTACAAATAAATATTGAATTTTTAAATATGTATATTGCGTGTTTGCTACATAATAGTGGACATTATTGCTTTTGCTATTTGCACAATGGCATATTGTTGTCTTTGTTATGATATTTCAGTCTAAAATCATTATTAACTCTTACTTTACATTAGTATGAAGCTCCCATTTGTCAAATGACACATATTTGGGGGTCGATTAGTTGAAGTGAATATTGCTGCCTTTGCTTTTTACACTACGGGGATATTGCTCTTTTTGTAAATAATTTTAGATTTGGATACATGATTTTGGGAGGGATAGGGCTGTATTTTCTATAAAATCTTGAATTCAGTACATCTTAAATTACTAATTTACTAATCCTCAGTGACTGCGTTCAAAATATTAATATTTTATTGGATATTCTTGCCTATGCTGTTATACCTCTCATGTAAGGTACGGACTGTGCATTGCTTATGGTGCATGTACACGGAAGAGGCTTTACGCGTGACAGGGATTTGGTGTTATAGCTTGCCCAACGTAAATTGGCGTGCGGCGACTTTGGAACTAAAACACGCCCCGCCCACACCCAGCGGTAACCTCTCGCCCTGTCATTCAGTTCAATATGCGAGCTGTGACATCTTGATTTCCAATATACACTGAATTATGTCCAAAACAGTCTTGCAACACCTTGCAGGTGGTGCAAGGACAATTGCCAATGTAGTTTTAAAGTTTTGCGAAGCAGAAAAAGCAAATAATGGATCAATATTATCGTCTGACAGGACTCTAGACAGAGCGGCCACCTTACTGGTTTGTTTCTTTAGTGTTGCCCAACCAAATTTCTATTATAATATCATAAAATATATTTGTCAATGTACCGGCCACTCTGTATATTATGTATTGTGCAATAAATTTACACCCGGGCAACTTCTGTTTTGCATCAGGAACGCCCTCCCTCACACGCCAATTTATACTGGTGGCTTTCTAGCAATGGTATTATGACCAGTTACGCAAAAATTGTTATTTGAGATTTGTATCTGATTGTATTGATGATTGGTAACCGAGTTTTCACAATTCGCTACCAGACAACAGTTAAATTTCAGTTACCTGTCAATCATCAATGTCTTCATCTTCTCAAGTTTGGGCCCCACCGTTTAACTGCAGAGTTCTTTTGCCACCCTTGTACGTTGATATTTTTATTTTTATTGAGAAAGCTTTTTGTTTATTGATCTGGAGTGCAAAGTTATAAAATGTTTATTGCACCAAGTTGTTAATAATTCTGATATATAGTCTTAAAAAACATATATGACAACCAGCCCTGTCATGTACTTTTCACGCTTATTCTAGGTCTGTATGTACTATTCCTATGTTACATATCATTACAAATAACCTGATAAACCTGTCATATTTATATTAAATTAATTTAAATTTAAATTGAGGGGTCTCAAGATGTAATACAGAATTGATGTTTACCCATAGTGGCCTCTTAAGATAAAAAAGTTGGATACATTAAGTTTTGGTAAATTATTAATAATCTAGTTGTTAGTACTGAGCAATATGAACTCAATTTCAGGAAAAGATGATGAAAGAACATGGCATTCTTTTATTGGTTACCAGAGCTGGATCATAACAAAAATTGTCTCATTTAAATAAGCAGATATGTTTGTAAAATTTGTACTATCAACACAACAGAACTGATCTTTGTGTTTGAATTCTTAGTAAGTGCAGCATAGAAAATTAATAGATGAAATTCAAAATGATCGTACAGTTCGAAAAGTTACGGTATATGCACTTACACCGTCTTCGGGGTAAGTGCATAAACCTTGACTATTTTTATAAAGAAAATTAAAAAAATAATTATATCTATTTTGAGAAACATAATAAACGCACAAAATCGCTAAATAAATAAAACAGAATATATTTAAAAAGCATGTAATACCAAATCAAATAGTGCCGGGTGGGGTAAGTGTATTTACTAACTGCTAGTGATGGACAAAAAAATCAATTTATTGTTTAATTTAAAAAAATAGTTTAATACAATTATTATAACATAAAGTAGGTACCACTAGTTACAATTTGTCCATACAAAAATATCTCGGGGAAGTGCAACATTGTGGATGCACTTATCCCGGTATGACAAAATCTTAGGGAAAGTGTATCTACTCTTATAAATCAAAATTCCTTTAAATATTCATTAAATCAATATATACAAAATAAAATATAACTCAACTAAAGAGAACTCACAAAGTTGTGTGTCCGTAATACAAGTTTTTGTGAAGTTATAGATAATTTACGAAGAGACTCCCAAGTCGCATGTCGAGATAAACCAGTGCTCAAAATTTGCATGCTAATAACTGACAACACAGACCGTATTGAAGCTCCAACTATGTGAATTATTACTATGTGAATATTATTATAATTATTATTAAAGTACTTCAATAATTCTTCTTATAATTTGTGTCAATTATCTTACATCTCATGAAATATTCCCCTTGATATTCACAAAACATTGTGGAAAATTCTGATGTAGGTAATATAAGTCTTGATTTCGGGAAACTTTGTCTATATCATAAATGATCTATATCAATCACGAAACTTGGTGCTTTCATACAATACACAGAGAATAAAGAGTCAAAACATATACTCAAGAAACAGTTTCCATACATAGTGTGCAGGCGAGTTTTCTGCAAAGCTATTCATAAAAAATGCGTAGACAGTGTTTAAATGACTATCTTTCAAAATTTTTTAGACTGAACTTAACAGTGGGAAAATTTAAATGAAAAAAAATGTGAGTATAATTAGTTCTCTCGTGTTTATTCGAAAATATCGAATGTGTGTGTGACAATTCACTGGTTGGTTTGGAGAACATTGTTGTCAGAATTTTGGTATAAAAAAGTTAATTTTTACCAAAATGTCAGATGACAACTTGTTGTTCCAATATCATGATTTGCTTAGGCCCGGTTTAATCAAGTTAGATTAAAGTAAAAGTTTGTTAAAAACATAGATTTTTACGAAAATGGAATTGATTGGTGGAGAACGCAAAAATCTATGCTTTAAACAAACTTTTACTTAAATCCAACTCGATACAACTGAGCCTTAGCAGTATACTTTGTGTAGGTATGTATGTAGTATTTTTTTTAATAAACATTTTTAGGCTGGAACTAAATTCTAAAAGAGGTTACCTACTTATTTACCTTTACTATAGGGACATGAAAGGACATCTTTTAATTTTTGAACATGAGTGTTGAAATATGAAGGTGGAATTTTATTCTGTGTGTAGGTACAGTAATGGAGTTCAGGGGTAATATTGGAAAGATTTCATAGTGACCGAAATGAATGATTTCACTTAATCTGGACTAGGGAGTGCAATCCCTAGTCGGAATTGCCCTTTCGGGATTCAGAATCCTTTTGTTTATTTTTTGTTTATAGAGCTGAATAGCAATTAACGACAATACCTTGCATGTTATATCAGCAATTTTAATAAAATGTTCATTATTAATCATTGTACTAAAGTTTTTGTAGGCGTTTTTCCAAGTTATTATCAATCAGTCAATGTAGTAGAGTAAAAACTACTAACTAGTAGTAGTTTTTATTACTATGCTAGGTTGATAAAATACAGCAAATATTATTCAAAGCTATTTTCATTATTTGAATGTGATACTTACTAAAAGCTCTATATAAATATACAATTAAACATACAAAACATAAAAAATGCTGATCAATCCTGATAATCTCATCCCATTTTTGGGTTCGGGATTGATCTCGCAAAATGCCTCGAGATCTCGCGGAATCGGGATTGCATTCCCTAATCTGGACACAGAAATGATATATTAAAAAGGCAAAACTTAAGTTATCCAATGCGAACAATGAAACAATATTGCTGTTATATCTTGAAATGTGGGTGTGCTTGACATTTGACATTGCTGTTTTATTTTAAAATGTGAGATTGTTAAAAAATTATTATAAATGTAATGATAACCTTTTGATTGTATTATATTAAACAACAATGATGCAATTTAATTTGTCGAGGACCGACCATGGATGAATCTCGCATAATCAATGAGCGAATATTATTAAATTTTGTAGACATGTAGCATGTAGATTTTTCATCCGATAAATTGAATTTTTTAGTACATATGAAAATGCGAAATTTCAATTTATTTACACAGATGTTGTGCTAATGGCAAGTAGCTAAGAAACAATTTGATTAAGTCAACTAATTTCAAGTAGGTAGATGTTGTTGACCCACGATGTGTGGCAAATGCGTATACATATGACCATTCGTGAAAATGCATTAAAATACGAGAGAAAATGCATTATGCTCATACAGCTATCCAAAAGGTAATATGTAATATAAAAAAGGCCATCCAAAAGATAACTGGCAGTTGGGACAACCACAGAGATGTTTTACAGTTTGCGCAGTAGGTATACTTAAATGCACAAATACATTTTGCTAACTTTTAATAAACGTCCATAATAGATAAATGTCTACAATACACATACATAATTGATCCAGCAAGCTGCAGTACTTAATTTTTTAAAATGTAAATGCACAATTTTACAAATAAATTTTTCACACAACAACACAGAAAATGGCTATTCTAAAGTGAAATAAGCTACCCTATCTACTATCTTTTCCTCCGTAGGAAATCTCAGGTGCACGTGTAGAAAATCCATGTGTGATAAAGAAAATAAAATTATAATTTATTTGATTTATTAATTTTAAACTAAAAATATTGTTTAGTAACATTGATAACAACTTTCTTAGATCTTTTGCTTTCTTAAAAATATGAGACTAGAAGAATAATAGCTGGACCTCATGATCCCAGCAGGCGTAGTTTTCTGTACCACAGATCTAATAGAAGAAAAAAAAGGAGAATAGTGATGGATCTTGTCTTTTTACACAAAATAATAAACAGAACTATTGACTGTCCTCAAATATTAGAACGTATCGCTTGCGTGCTCCATCCTGTGAAACTAGAAGTCATGCAGGTTTTGTCTTGGAAACCGCAGCTACCAGATACTTTTTTGATTCTCCACTGCAAAGGTTTTCTAGATTAGCAAATATATCGTGCGATGGGGAAGAAATAGAAGGAGACACTGGAGAGGCTTGTGGGCAAAGCAAATTCCACAAGAATGGTAAGAATAGTGAAGAATGAGTTACCTGCAGGCAGCAGACCTCCAGGAAGACCACCAAAATGATGGAGGGACAGCTGGTCATCCATATCCCAGGAGCAGGAGCCGAGAAATAAAATAACATAAGCAGAAGAAGATCAGATATCATTTTTTGTACTTGGCTGCGTGCTGGAAAATAATGGAGAGAGACAAAAAGAGACTAGAAACCCTTGAAATGTAGTGCTGGAGGACAATGATAAAAGTCAGTTTAACAAAAAAGAAATGAAATGGCGACATTTGGAAGAAATAGAGGAAAATAGATTTACTCTGAATATGATAGCGAACACGTGTGAAAATATTAAGGTCATATTCTGTGGTATATACATTTATAATATATTCATAACCACGTGATAAGAAGAGAATGGCTACGAAAAACATTAATGAGTTGCTGGAGAGGAGAAGTGGATGCAGAAGCTACCGAGATAGAGATAGCCACAGCAGCAAGGGAAAGCCCTTTAAGAAAAATAAGAAGATGCGTTGAAGGTTTAAAAATTCCAAAACAAAGAAGGAAAAAACGTGGCGTAATCTTAAAAACTAGGTGAATGACCCTAATTCATGAGTGGAAAATTTCGATTAGTAAAATATTTATGGGAATTATTATTGTGAATTTTATCATTTAAGTTTTGGTGTCACAGGTTGGAAGTTCATGATAAAAATGCTCTATCTTAACGTCTTGGGGACATTGTCAACTATATCATAAATTGTCAATTGAATATTCTAAAGTTAAGAGCTAATGATTGATAAATGGCAGATATATTTTGTTAAAAAAAGCATTCACTATCACCAGTTTTAAACATGTTTTGATTCACAGGATACCTACTGCATTATTATTATTTAAATTTTTGAACATTTAGTAATAATTAGTTAGTCAGTAGATTACATGTTCATTAAATCATCAAATAAGCAGAAGAAATAGGTCAAAATGATAGAAATATTTATTTATTTCAACATAAAATGATGCATGAGTAATTTTTATTGATTTGAAAAGTGTTAAAGAACTTAGTTAAATGTTAAAAAACTTACCTAACTTGCATAGATTTATACCTAATAAAGTATAGATGTGTTGAAAAAAAATGTTGACATTTCAAGAGTATCTACACTTTTGGTGGATCACAGAAACACTTCTATTACATTCCTAGATAAACCAGCCAATTCTAGGACTGCTTGCCCAGTTTCGCTCCATAAGTATCCGGAAGGTCCGCTAGATCAATCCAAACATTGAGCCTCTTCCACTGCAACACCAACTCATAGCAAAACTCCCTTATACCTATATCAGTAGTTTAATTTGTGTTCAAAACTAAATTCGGCAACTTGGATATTTCAACCTGTCAATCCATGATTTCAAAATTGTCAGATAGGTACTCACCTTAGTCTTAACTCTACCTTTATAATGCAGCCTTTTAATTTATAATACTTACATATATGCATGCACATGTAATTACTTTCAATTTACGCTATATTTTTGCTTTTTACTAATAACACCACACTTTTCTCCCCCCACTCCCTATCCAACTCGTTATTGAGTGGCAATTAAAGTACATAATTTGTTAAATCTGTGATGAAAAGATGGTCCTCGTCCTATTCAATGCTCACATTTAACCTAATTTTAATTACGCTGTTTTCCATGACTAAATAAAAAAATGATTTCTCTAAATCAATTACAGCAGCCGGCAAACATCTTGAAATTCTGCGGCGTAGTGGGGGGACGTTTGCGCATCTACCTTTCTACCAATGAGACCCAAATTTCGTCTTCTGCGCATTCCCCCACTTAGCCAAAGAATTTCATGAAGTTTGCCGGCAACTGTACATATTCATTTTGGACTTCAACTCAGCTTTAAGGAAGTAATATTCATGTCTAAAGCTTGCAAATATATAGGTATTTACAATTTTTTATCAGTAATTTTTTATAAATATGCTATCTCACTGCAAAAAATATTATTATACAACACATCTCATTACCAGACAGACAAATTCATAAATAAACACATAAAGCCAGTTTGAATGGCGATAAGGCTTGGTCTAGAAGAAATATCCACTTTGGTACCACTTGTAACCAGTTTAGGTCTTATCTTTATATGCTCGTGTCACAGAAGGGTACACAAGAGGGCAGGGTATTAAATAATTATGATAACATCAATCTGGAACAAATCTATAGACAACTAAATATTTGTATGTGAAGGTGCTAAGTATGGAAATAATTCCATCAAATGCTACTGTAATGTCTGCTTATAATGTCCTCTTTAGTACACATACCAACAAAAATGAATAAATATAGAAATTCAGCACACAGGTCATTATTTAGACTTTCCAATCATGCCATTTATACTATGGCATATTGAATATCTTGTCTTGTTAAATATCAAGAGTAAACAACTTAAAAAAAATTACCTCTATTATAGTAAATGTTACTTACCTTCTTATAAGTAGCATTTCTTTTTAACTATATAAATTTTACATTAATTTAAATACCATCATCATTCCAGCCAGCAAAATTCTTCATTGGTTTATTTTCAGTGAAGTCCGATACAATCAGCCATGTTCTTGCTATTTCTGTATCTGACAGTTATTGTAAACATTGTAATGCCGCCAATTTTGATGTTTTAAGTTGACAGGTTTGAAATTAATGAATTCAATCAATCAGAAAGCTCTAAAATGTGAACAAACGTTAAGTTATTCACAATTATGAATAGTAAGCTTTCTAATTGACTGAATTTTTTAATTCCAAACTTGACAAACTTAAAATATCAAAATTGGCAGCATTATAATGTTATACAGAAATAGCAATATTGCATGTTTCAGAATATTGCCTTGCCAACACAGATTTAATCTTCCTCTTTTTTAGTCCTCTAGGCTTTTGCTGGTTCGTAGTCTTCCATCGGTTGTACATATCCAGCGCTGCTTACCATCTTTGATTGATTGGATCACGCTGACATGAATCGTACATTGCATAGAGCTCCTTGTAATAATGTCTTTGACAGGTATTGCTATCATTAATTGGACCTTGTATATATTTTAAAAAAAAGGGCTCTTGTCTTGTGAGAGTCCAAGTTGTAAAAGTTTAGATGAGTAAAGGCTTAATCAGAGTGTTAGAAGGTATACATTGGGTCTTTTTGGAGGGGAATTGAAGTAGTAGTTGACGAATATGATTCTTATTATGATTAAGTTCATTTGCCAAATTTACAATCATCAGTTTTCTTGAATATCACTTGAATTCAGATCCCCCAATCAGGGTTGTAAAAATCACCATTGAAATGTGGAAGATGCAAAATGAGTAATGTAAATATGTAATGAAAAGCATTTTGATAATATAATTTTATTTGATAAATTGAACATTGTAATGTGTATATAAAAATCAGAAAATTCGTGTGGCTCTCATTAACCTATTGATGTCGCTTGTGAAACAAATGTACCAAAGTTAGTTGTTGACAAAAATATAGAACGACAACTTTTCATAAAATTCCAGATATTGTTAGGGTTTCAAAATCAACAACGAAAGTATTAACTCAAAGTAAATAAATAATAATGTTTTTATGGTTTATTATTATGATTTTTGTTAAAAATTTCGAAACACAGCCATTTTATTTTTGGAATTTCCAATAACGTCAGCTTACAAACAACTTTTGTGAACATTGAGTGCCAATTGCCGTTGGCACTCAATGTTCAAAGATATATTTCTTTGCATATTCTACCACCTTCAACTGAAGAATTGGCTTCATATGATATTTGTTTAGTTTTTAGTTTACTCAATATGGTGTCGAACGATTGCTTTGAAAATTATGGTAGGTATGTATGGCAACGACTTGACTGTAAGTCGAACTTAATATTCAACATTTGAAAGTGGCAACAAGCTTATCAACTTATATTCAAATATTTTATGTATTTAATGGAATCAACGTAAAAAAAAGATTTTTTTTGTTTTGATTTCAGAATAAGAATGAATATTATTAAAAATCAAATTATAAATAAATATGAAAAAGTCTAAAATTTCATAGAATGCTGATATGCGGTGTGTGTAGTGGATCAATGGATTCACGTCGGGTGGATAAAGATAATTTCCTCCAAGTTGAGGAATGAAATCATCGTTTTTCAAATAACATTGGATAAGTCACGCTACATCACAAAATTAATGAATGTTAATTGGAGGCCACAATTTTAAAGATGATAACTGGATCACGCTGGAATAGAGAATTTGTTGATGCGACGTACGACCAACGGATCGTGCTGTTTTATCGACGATCATTGGGAGCACTGAAAGAAAAATAACAAATGGGCCAACTAATTACATAAATTATTTATCTCACAAGTTACTGGGTTAAAATAAATTATAAGAACTTTAGGTGACATTTTTTACCCTGACCTAAATGAATACTCCGCGACGCCCAGACTTACCGATTTCTGGCGGAAATTGTATTTCCGACTCCCGATACACTGTAATTTTCTATTTTCATACAAATTAATATACAAAACAAATCTATTCTTTAATTATATTCAAAATACATTAGATGAATCAATTAGCAGTTGTTTCGTGACCGCTGCACGCTGGCCGCGACATGATTGTGGATCGGTCGAATCTTGCACCCGACGTATTCTACGCCAACCGCTAGCCAGGATTTAAACCTTTTATAAATCCGACTTAGCCGGTTGCTTTTTGCTCCTACATATATAAATAAGTTTATACACTTCTAAATTGTGGTGAAATTTGTATTAAAATTGGGAAAATGTATGTTCTAACAAGTCTAACAGTATTGGGGGTTTTACGTCATAAATTACTAAATACAATTTCTATATATTATGTAGGTACTATGCTAAATTATGAGTAGAGAAGAGTATATATTTGGATCAAACTACTAAGTGTATCAATCCCACATACTGTTAGTAGACCTAAATATTAAATGGTAAGATATAATCACATGAAATTATGTAGTAAAGCCGTCTTTAAATTTGGCAAAAATAACAAGAGTAAAAATAGTATTTACAATAAAAGGACATACTAGAACTAAGAGCCAGCGGCCACCAGACTTACGTTATACATACTATCTAACCTGAAATATTTTCTGTACGTATACACTATAGTAAGTAAGAATGTTTGGTTATTATGACATTTGAGCTTGAGAGATTTTGGCAAATAACCGGTAATACAGGTACAAAAGAATTAGCAAGTACAACATAAAAATTACAAACCTGATTTTTTAAGATGTTTAATGGGACAGTATTATATATGTACTCGTATTAATAATGGCGGATGTCTTTCGCGGGTCTTTTCTTCCGCCAGACGCTCTGAAGCTCTATAAATAATCATATCATTTACGTTATAGTAACAAATCTGAATTATATATATTTTATTTGGGCCACTATTTAACAAAATAACCTGATACCTTATATTTTAACTTTTTACTTACACTCTTTTGTAGCTGTATTACCTGCTATTTGCCAAAATCTCCCAAACTCAAATGACATAATAACCAAACATTCTTACCACCTACTTTGTTTATCTACAGAAGATATTTCAGGTTTGATACTATAACGTAAGTCTGACGGTCACTGCCTCCTACCCTATAATCAATGACATCCAGATGCTTAAAACTCGAGCGATAAATTGCGCATCAAAATGTATAGAACGCAAGTGGGAACAATTTTTATTGCGGAATTATTACTAGTGGAAATATTAGAGTTTCTATTGCATTTCTGAGTGGAGCAAAGGTAATATTGGTGGGTTTGTGCAGAAAAAAAACAAAGTGTAACAATTTGACAAAATTAAACGCACATAATTTGAATTACAACAAGACAAGTCACCTCTTTTCACCCGTCTTGGGCGCCCACCACGCACGATAAGAGGATGATAAGGTTACTCAAGGAGAACATTATTTCCACCTCAGGTTCAGCCATTGGCTGAGTTTGGCGGAGATTATTTCTGATATCGCTAGAAAACAAAATATTATGTTTTATTAAAATTGAGAAATAGTTAATTATTTATTTATAATATTTAAAAGCATAACTTTTTTATAGACATATCAAACATGATTAAAAATAAAAATAAATGTATAAACTTAGCAATATTACGTAACATTACATACTCGCTAATTTGAACGCCATTTTCATCACTTTAAAATTGGGGTGCATAATATAGGCAAATTTTTTTAGTAAAGGTATGTAAAAGTTTATTTTATAGTATGATTGTGAATAAAGTAGAAAAGTTTTATAAAAAATTTATTGTAATTTTCAACAATGTATTAGTTGCGGGGTATAAAAGCAAAGGCAGCAATATCAAAAAAAATAAAATTGAATGCAGTAATCAAGGATTATCCACTAATTTATAATGTACTTAATTTGAGATATTATAGAAAACAAAGCCTATAAATTTAAAGGAAATATGATTTTGGAAGGGATACATACAAACATTATTATTCCTTAAGATAATTAATATTATATAATATTATATATTGACTAGTATTTTACAATAAAGTCTACATTTTTAATATTGATGCACATACTTTTATGACTACCAAAAAATAATGCAATTTAAAAAAAAATTATGTGTACATATTCTACATCGATCATCATAAATCGAGCCAATAACGAGCCTATTTGTAAGTATCGACATGAAGGAGGAAAGAAGAAAGTGTATTTTGGTAACTTGTAAATAAGTATAGTGCATTAAAGTGTACATAAAAGTAAAATTACCTATCGTACTCCCACACTGTGGTTTGATGCCTATTATCCCAACCTTTGGCATTTTTTCCTATGCTCTCGTAGTTCTTTAAAATGGCATAATTACACACAAAAGGTTTCTGAAAACAGCACTTTTAATTAACTGAGAAAAAGAAACTACGATATGTGGGGTATAAAAGCAAAGGCGGTAATATCCAAAAAAAATTGAATACTGTCATCGGGGTTTACTAATTTATAATGCACTGAATTTGAAATTTTATATGAATAATTGGGTATAACTTTATAGAAAACATGATTTTGGAAGAATTAGATATATAAAACTTAAAATTCAGCATGTTTTAAATTTTAATTCTATGGATATTGCTGCTTTTGCTTTTATACCTCACATATAATCCCAATTTTATCCATCCATCTGTTTGTCTGTCCATAACTTCCCGTAACATCGGTAAATTCTTATATAAAAACTTTTTTCTTTTCCTTTTCTTTTTCGTTTTTTTCTTTTTTTTTTTCTTTTTGGTTTCTTTTTTTCAATAAATAAATACTTATTCTTTAGGAACCGACACGTAGCTCTACCGTCATTATTGACGGATTGCAGCTAGTAAATATATATTTACACCGCTAGTGTTATCTGATTAAAAACAAAATAAAAATAGAACGTAAATTTATTTGGTTCAAATTCAGTTGGTGCGGAAAGTCTGATAAGATAAAATTATTATGAAAAAATGTAATTCAGTTTTGCGAATCATATTTAGCAGTGAAAAGAGACAATCTAAAAATAACATAATCATTATGTCTATAAACGACTATCTTCATAAGTAAAAAAATCTGGGTTTTTATGTCTCTGGCATAAGATCAAAATATGAGGTCAGTCTTATTTATTATTAATGTATGTAAATATGTGTGAGTGACTTAAGATGAACGTGTATGTTGACCGATTACATCATTTTAATAATTAAAATAATTTTTAAAACTAATTTGCCTTTCTGCAAAAATAATTTGACAACTTAATGGAGCAATTATCGTGATAACGGCCCATCGTAAGCCATACCAGAAATAAATTATTGTACGTCGGATCGTGCCGTGCATGATGGCGGCACATAAACAATTTGTTTATTTAATATGTGTCGCCATTAATGTTCTGTGGTGGAGCAGGACCTGCTTGGACTCTAGTCCCTCGAGTGTCCCAAACGGATCAATCGCGCTCGAGGGATATCGCCCAACGAGAAGTCCGAGGCGCCGGCACCAATTCATTCTCTTAACAAACGGAGCCCGCGATACCACGCTCAAACTTGCGCTCCGTTTATTGTTGTAAAACGCATTCTCCAACATGTAAAGTTTTATGACTTCAATAAACCAGCGAGTTAATTGTGAGTACTTCTTTCTATTCATCCTGTATCGCATCCCGCTCAGCTTGTCATATACTTTCACATTCGATACACACTCATTCACACGCCTTCAGCGTTCACTCAAGATGCATCAGATTGATTGTACATTTTGGCAGTGGTGCAGTTACACTGATTCCTTCGCGAATACACGCACATTAACATCTAGAACAAAATAACGGCTAAAGTTTTAGTTTTCACAACCTATTCCAAAAATCATCAGACCAAACAAAATTTTAGCATGTAATTTAATGTTTTCATTGAGTTTTCTCTCGTATTAGAGGGAACGCTGTCGTCCGTCATCATTTTTAATTCCCTTTTGAAGGAGGATTGAGTGGCACAAGGTATGAAAGCATTTGAGGTGCGAATATACCGACGGCTTCCAAAAACAAGCCGGATTGATAGGGTTACAAATGACAGTTCAATGGTCCGGATGTGAGCAAAGAAATCCTTAACACAATTAAAACCCGGAAAATACATATTTTGGCCACATCACGTGACTTCCGGAGAAGTAGCAGATCATCATTCAAGGCAATATCGCGAGCAGAAGGGGTCCTGGAAGAGGATGGACATCCTGGCTGAAAAACTGAAGGCAATGGTTCTGGAAATCCATGGTCTAACTATTTGGAGCTGTTGTTGGCAAGATTATGATCGCTGGCATCTGATAACTGGACAAACACTAGAAGAGGAAGGACTCTGCCATCTTCTCTGTAATGACTGCAACCTTAAAATTTTTAATATTTTTTTATATGAAAATATGTTCTAAGAACACAGTTACTGGATTTTGTCCCCAGAAGGATGATTAATTAATTAAGTCACATAGAGACAAAGCTAATTTATATATGAGAAAAATGGATGGAGGTCTCTTATACGATGGCACAGGGCTTGCAACCTGTACGAGCTGGCTTATGTGTACACAATGCAACATTAACTAATTCTGTCGTAAGAACATCCACACAATATGAAATTTTGAAAGTTACATATATATATATATATATATATTAGGTCCTTACATATGAAATTGGCGTTAAGTATGGGAGGAACATAAAGCCGATTTTTTTTTATTATAATATATTTATTTAATCAAAGTATGTACCATTGCTATCTATGCACTTTTGCCATCTCATAGGTAGGTCATCGATCCCTTTACTAAAAAAAACCATTCAAACGGGAATCAATAAAATCTTTGAAGGCGGTTTGGACTGCCCCATCGGAGTTGAATTTTTTCCTTTGCAAGAAGTTATCCAAATTTCGAAAAAAATGGTAATCTGTTGGGACAAGGTCCGGAGAGTACGGTGAATGTCTTAGACATTCCAATTGAAGCTCCTCTAATTTGGTAGCCGTCTGTTGTGCAGTGTGTGGTCTAACGTTATCATGAAGCAGCAGTGGCCTAGAGCGATTAACCAGCCTCGGTTGTTTAGCAGCTAGCTTTTCCATCATGGTTTGCAGTTGCTGACAATAGACATCTGCCGTAATCGTCTGGCCAGATTTAAGAAAGCTGTAGTGAACGACACCAGCACTAGTCCACCAAACGCTCACAAGTAACTTTTTTGGAGTCAATTTTCGCTGGGGCATGGTTTGGCTGGTTCGGCAGGGTTCAGCCATTGCGATGAGCGCTTCCGATTATCGTACAGGATCCACTTTTCATCACAGGTAATGATTCGATTTAAAATCCCTTCATTATTGTGCCGATTGAGTAATGCAACGCAGCAGTCAACGCGCGTTTGTTGATTTGCTTCACTCAATTCGTGAGGTACCCACCTTTAAAGCTTTTTCACCTTAC
>JADDOH010011738.1:0-48434 GCA_016648135.1 Agrypnia vestita
GAGGCGTTCCGATAGTATCATCACCATCATTAGCAGTGTCCCAGTTGTATATCGTCAGGAGACGTTTCAATAGTATCATCATCATCATCTTCATTAGTGGTGTTCCAGTCACATATATTCAGGAGGCGTTCTGATAGTATCGTCATCATCACTAGCGGTGTTCCAGATATATATCGTCGGGAGGCGTTGCGATAGTATCATCATCATCATCGTCATCACTAGCGGTGGTTCAGCTTTATATCGTCAGGAGGCGTTTCGATAGTATCATCAACATCAACATCATTAGCAGTGTCCCAGTTATATATTGTCAGGAGACGTTTCAATAGCATCATCATCATCACCATCATTAGCAGCGTCCCAGTCGTATATCGTCAGGAGGTGTTTCAATAGTATCATCATCATCATCATCATTAGCAGTGTCTCAGTTATATATATAGTCAGGGGGCGTTTCGGTAGTATCACCAACATCATCATCATAGCAGTGTCCCAGTTATATATCGTCAGGAGGTGTTTCAATAGTATCATCATCATCATCATCATTAGCAGTGTCCCAGTTATATAAAGTCAGGGGGCGTTTCGATAGCATCATCATCATCATCATCATCATTAGCGGTGTTTCAGCTATATATCGTCAGGAGTCGTTACGATAGTATCATCATCATCATTAGCGGTGTTTCGGCTATATATAGTCAGGAGACGTTACGATAGTATCATCATCATCATCATCATCACTAGCGGCGGTTCAGCTAAATATCATCAGGTGACGTTTCGATAGTGACAACATCATCTTCATCAGTGATGGCAGGGTTCCAGTTACACATCAGCCGGAGATAATTAGGCAGCTCCCATCATCATCGATGGCAGGATTCTGGCTGTACACCATTTGGAGAAAATACACCGACATCCCTGGCCAGGGGCTAGGCATATCCCTACTGTCCAGATCCACCTTTCCATCTACTAATACGAGGGGTCATGGCCTCGTGAAACCACATGGCAACCAACCATTACAAGTATTTATTTATGTATTGTATATGTAAGTATATGTATGTATATTATATTTTATTAGTATGTATCTATTCGTACGTAGTGTATGAGGGGGCTCTTCACGGGTGGCACAACACCCGTGCGGATGTCTTCCCTCGTCTGGAATGGATTGAACGTATTGATGCATATCAGATTATAATAAGTACTACCTGGGAGGGTGGTTGCAGTCACTGTAGTGTCGCGAATGGCCAATTGGCTGCAGTTGCTCACAGGCGAGGGTTGGGGAGCCTAGGAAACTCCCCCTCCCCACTCGCATATTTTTGACTTGACAGGTGGCCCGGGACCATCTTTACAGTAGCTTCAGTATATATACCGTAGTTTAACTTAGTTCAACCTGGAGGAGTTGGAATTCGGGGGGCAAACTGGCTCTGAGCCCGGACGCCAGACACTGACGCGAGGGATGGTGCGGTACTTTGCACAGAAGAGGCCCAACATGAAAAGGCGCATCCAGGCTCAGGTCAACGTATCCGGAACTCGTGTCGGGAGAAGGAAGATGGGATCAGTCACCGATGAGCCTTTGGGTACGGAGGGGCCGAATTTAAAGCAACCACATTTTCCGCGTACACATACATTTACACATACCTTCTACAAACCCCTTATCCATTAGAACCCAACGTACCACTAGAATGAGACATAGGGCCAGATACAGGTGACGGAACTTAGGCCGGCTAGTAAATAAACGTAACAACGTAATTGATATAAAGATAATGCAGAGTAAATATAAAAGATCGTCGGGAATAAGCACAGCGAGATAACGGCGGAAGATAAAATTATTAATCAGCGAGGGCGTCGAAGACGGAATCATCCATAGGAGCGGCTACGGAGGACTCGAGGGCTTTCAGGGGATCTATGTACTCTATATGTGCATGCGCATGTGATAACGGCACGTCACTAACCTTTCCAGTGGATGGCGGTCGATCCCATACAGGTAGGACAATGGGGGATCGAGCGGAGAGGGCATGGAAGCAGAGGATCGCGCACTCTGGAAGCGCAGCTACACCAGATGCAGTGGTTTCAGTCCGTAGGAATGATAGGTAAATAATATCGGGCCACGGAACATAGTATGTTTAGCAATTGCACCGTAGGGCTTAATTGACGTGCTAGGTAGTTTTGTTTGCGTTTCCATGAACATTCACGAACTTCATACCCCAGTATTTAATTTAAGTTTAGCTTGCGTCAGGTTTACCACAAAACCAATTCATCCCCTATAGTTCGAAACAAAAAATTACACAACGTGAACTGGGGAGGTCTTGAATAAAGCGAGGGTGTTTGGAAATACTACGTTAAAAACCGTAGAGCCTTCACCCGACATAGATAGATAGCTTGTTTGCCTCTAACAAGGCGTAAACTCAGTTAGGAGTAGGATCGAGCTGAAAGGCGAAGAAGAGGAGCCATCACAAGGTCAACGAGAAAAATATTTAAGATAAATGAGGATTTTTTTCTCCAAAGTAACATTTGGCGACCTAAAAAAAAAAAAGGTCACCAGCCAGATTTCTTCATTCGATTCCAAAAAATTTTCAAACCATTCAACTTCCCAAAAATTTCTTCATGGGTCCCAAAATTTTTCAAACCGGGGGGGGGGGTTGTTACAGTTTCCAGAGATTTCTTCGTTTAGCTACATCAACTTCCCAAAAATTTCACGTAAAAAATGCACTATTTAAAGTGTGTTTCTCATACTTTCGATAACTTTGAAGTATATGTACTTTGAAGTGTTCACTTTGAAATGAAGTGCACTATTTGAAGTTTATACTTTCAATAACTTTGGTGTTTGTAGTTTGTAGTGTGCACTACACTTCAAACCGTGCGAAGTGTGCACTTCAATGTAGTGTAGTACTACATTGTAGTAGTGAGTACAGAGCGGACCCATCACCAGTGGTCACATTCTTTAGAGCTAAACGGTATTTTTTTTAAATAAAACTAGCCGTATACACGTGAAAAATCACGGAATATAATTTGAGTATTACTTATTTACATACATAATAAAAAAAACTGTCAAATTTCGAACGTAGGATACATAAATTAATGGTTCACGTCTTAGCTAAGCTCTGCTTTTACAGTGTGTATTACATATAGTATATTTTTGATGGGCCATGGAAAGGTGGTGGTGGCAATGGCAGTTTATTGCCACTTTGCCGCACACGTTTCCGAGGTTCGAGACTTTCTCCAATCGTGTAGTTTCGTTTTTCGGCCATGAATTCCAGGAAGTTACGGAGTTGCGGAACAGACAGAAAACGAAATTATGTAGATTATTATTAGGCAGAGAGGGTATAACGCCACATTTTTCTATCTTGGCACACCACTTTTGCCTCGGCTACGTTCATACATTTTCTCTTATATGCTCTAAGCTTGTTGAGGCTTTTAACAAGGGCATTCTCCAATATTTTTTGTATCTGATCTTGCCAAGTTTTTCGCAGACGCCCTCTGTTCCCGCTGCCTTCAACATTCGCCTGGCATATTTTCCTTACCATACTTTCCCCGCTCACACGTTTAAACAAACCATCTCGCCAACCCTTTCCCTATTCTATCTATCACACTACAGTCAACATTGCATTAATTTCTAATTTGTTCATTTCTCACTCTATGGACCAAAGATTTTGACATACGAGCCTAAGCGACCGCATTTCCAACACATTCAGTCTACTTTTTCGTCAATTCCAGACTTCACTTGCGTTCATCACAGTTGGCCCCATAACTCCATTATGTGCCGCTAGTCTTGCTTCTTTGACAGATTCTCACTGGGCATAATTGCATTCAGAGTACTATTTAATCATTTTTTATTTTTAAAATATTTACTTGGGACTGCGGGAAACAAACTAAATATTTTACGATACTGATTACAGCTCTTTTAAAACTCCGCGTCCTAAAATTGTATCTGTCAATCAGTCAGAAACATTATGGAGATATATTATCTTGTTCTGTAAATACATTATGCCATACTGTATTTACAGGACCATCATTGCCACGTTTTCCGCAGATGTCCTCTATTTCTAGTGTCAACAAAACTTGACAAGTTAGAGAATGGTTAGAAAGATCGCGAATGATCTTTCTAACCAATCACTCCTTATTCATAACAAACCACCACATCGATCCTTTTTTAATCCAATTCTTTGCGCTAAAGAAATTATTTTGAAAAAAATAATATGAATGAAGGAGTACTAGTACGTTGAATAACACATTTATCAATATAATCAAAATATTTCTTAAACTCGACATCTTCAACACGACAACTACTAAGATTTCAAAACACACATTTAACACATTGCGTAACTCCACACGGCCTTCCTTTAAATTAATTAATTTTCATCACACAGATCTTATTCCTTATCTCATGTTCCCTTTACTCCACCACTCTTTCCGCCCTGGATATCCATTTCCGCCTTCTTACCTCTCTCCCTGGTAATAAATTTGCCTTACTTTCTTCATGTATTAATGTACTTTTAAATATTTTTTTAAAAACTCTTTCTTCCGTTGACCTTTTTATTGCATTTGTTAAATATGTCTTCTTATTATGTTATATACAATACATAGTATTCTAGGTTAATCAAGTGAATTCACATAATTCACTCTATATTATTATTATATTATTTGTTCTATTTAAAATAAAACACAAATTACTTTGTTTTCGCCACTATATTAGATAAAAAAAATCTACATGTTTCGAGAACAATGTTCTCTTCCTCAGGATTATTGTGTACTGATGATTTTAAAAGTTGAAACAAGCAAACGTTTTACGGTGAAGGGGCGGTTGAGGGGGTAGGTGAGGGGAGGGGAGGTTCGAGGTGTTAATTATTATGGGTCTTTTCGAATGTTAAGTGGAAAAATATTCAAAATAGGATTATGCAAAAATTTCGTCTGTGTATTTATTATATAAGACTTAATATTAACATTTTTCCTAATTTCGAGTATTTCTAAATTATTTATTTGACGTATCTTATAGTTGAAATGTAAAAATTTTAAGCCTGTGTTAATATCAAATGTATGGTCATATTCCATTAAATGTTTTGCAAAACCAGAATCAATATTGCTAGTTAATGCTTTGATATGTTCTTTAACCCTAGTTTCAAAATTTTTTTTTGTTTTGCCAATATAAAAATTATCACAATCGTTACAATTAAGTCTATAAACTCTTGATTTCATAATAGGATTATCACTATCCTTGTTATTTAGTATGTATTTTTTTAATTTGTTACTCGTATAAAAGGCCGGCTGAATTGAGTTGGGGATATTTTTAGTTATTATTTTTGACAAATTGTTATCGACAAATAAAATTTTACGCCATTGTTTATTTCTATCTGTTGACTTAGGATAATGTTCTATTTCTTATCTGTCAGTACACAATAATCTGATAAGATAATGTTCTATTTCTTAGTGTCAAATAAGCTGTTAGCAAATAAAAATAAAATAAAATAAATATCCCATTTATCAATATAACCATAATTTTCCTTATATATTATATTTATTATACAATAAAATTATTTCATAATAAAATGCCTAATAAAATGTCACGTACATTAGCAAATATGTGGCACGCGTGCCAAAATTGACATGCGAAAGATTTTCGACGCCTTCGAAGAATTTGAAATATGGTAAACATATTTTCCGCCTCTGAAAGATTTCTGGCAAAAAAACAATTTGAAGGTGCGGAACGAATGTTGATTGTGGGTGTGATAAACGCGGGAAAAACACTAGTTAAATTATGTATTCTTAAAAATTTTTTCTTTACGTGCTTATTTCACTTGTCTGTCATTGAGGAATCTGGTAATCGATATTTGACCGCTTTGAAATTTGGTAGAAAGGCATATTCCTGATGGCAATACAAGAATTACTCATTAATTCTACAAATTCAATTCAATTCAATTTATTTGATAATGTGTACATTACAAACAAAATGTTTAAGGCATACATATTAGGAAGTATATATCAAAATAAAAATATTTAACAAATTAAAAATAACATAAAATCTGGTCAAAGGTGTAGGAGAATCCCGCTTCGGAAAACCCCCTCAGACACATGGAATATATCAATACCCAAAGCGATTTTGTTCAGCATAGCTGTGGCTCTTCCAACAGCCAGGTTGGTCCTGTATATTGGAATGTGAAACAATCTATGCTGACGATGTCTAATGTAATTATCAGGAACATACAAACCAATGCTCTGCATAATTTCAGGATTATCGATCATACCGCGCAACAATCGATAAAAATGTGTAATCAAATACACATTCCTTCTAGTCTCTAGACTATTGTAGCCAAGCATACCCTGGAGAAACTCGGTTGGGTAAAGCCAAGGATAATAATGCCCGTACTCTCTCATGTAGAGATATCTCAGAAACTTATTTTGGACTTTCTCCACCATAAGAGAGTGCTTGCCCTCATGTGGCCTCCACATCATCGAGACACTCTCGAGTCTACTCCGCACCAAGGAGTTGTAAAGAGTTCTCAGTACGCGGCTATTCTCGAAAACCCTGGCAGTATGCAGAACAAATCCTAACATTCTCAAAGCATTACCACTGATCGTCTCTATGTGATCGTGAAATGTTAGGTTGCTTACAAATCTAACAACAAAGTCAGTTTGCGTTGAAAAAAATATAATGTTATAATAATATTTTATTTTGTCGCTGGCGGGACATCGTTAATCAAAATATATTATAAATGTCTCATAGAGACGAATCAATATTTTTATATGTGAAAGTAGGTATGGAAGATGTGTTGGTCTATCATTGGTGGAATTGATGAACGTTACATTGTGTAAAGTGATCACTTGAGCCAGCCGTACAATAGGTCATATGCTCTATGAACACCGGAAAAAAAACTTCCATACCTACTTTGCCATATAAAAATATAGCTTCCTCTCTATGAGACATCTATAATACATCTAGGCATAAAACTTATTTTATTCTATTTAGTAAAATTCAAACGTTGCCCGTTTACAAAATTTGTAAAAAAATGATCTCAGCGTGTTTATTACAAAAGGAATATGTATTTAATTTTTAAGTACCAACCTGTAGTAAATATGTACGCCACAAAAGCCGTAAACTTTTTTTGGTAAAATACTTTTTTCCATCCTTGTGCTAGATGCTTGTCCGCGGGTTCAAAAATAAATAAAATACCTAAAATGTTTTTGATGTTTATATCGTTAACTTTTCTGATGGACATAATAATTAATTTTAATAAATTAAAGAACTTCGTATTAACTACTTAATTAGATCAAATAATTAGATACGTCGCATTCTTTTTGCTTTTGTAAAATAAATGAGGCACACATTTCAACATTATTTAATTATTAACAAAATAAAATCATTCATTTTTGCCTACATACGCCCTGATGAAGTGCTGGATTTAATATATTATAATTTTAACATATTGTTTCATAACAATCGTGCCAGATGATTTGATGTAGGGATTATAAATAATTATAAAAAAATATATATGTCTAAATAAAAAATATATTCAGAGTAAAGCTCACTCAAGGATCATCTATTAGGGTCATTAATCACTTGTTGACGGACTGGTTGCTAAAAAGAACCTATTTGGGATATTCTGCCGTGTATTTAAGGTCGCTCTGGCCGACCGACGCTTCGATTCTATCGCAGGGTCCACCATCGCGACTGATGTCGAAGAAAACTTTGAACAATCGTAAAATTACTAGCCGTAAGCCCGTGAAAAATCATCGAGAAAGCATAAATTAATAGAGTAGCTTGTTGGTCTTGTGGTTAGGACACTCGCCTCGTGATCCAATGGTCGCGGGTTCGAATCTCAGCCCAGACTAGCAAGTTAGTCCTATTTTCATAGCACAAGCGTTTAGCTTAGTTTGAAAATAGTAAGAATATTGATGTGACACGTATTCCGTGTTCGCATCACTATTTTAAAAAAAAAAAAAAATAATAATAATAGTTAACGTCTTAGCTAAGCTCTGCTTTTACATAGTGTACTATATATAGTTTATTTTTGACGGGCTACGGAGAAGCGATGGTGGCTATGTCGTCTAGTTCGCGCATTCGATGTTAGTCTTTTTGTGTAATTTTTTTTTAACCGTGAATTCTAGGAAGTTACGGACTTACGTGACATACAATGAAACTATTATGTTTAGATAAGATGAAAAAATTCCTAGGCTGACAAGATGAACTACCACACTACACAGACCTAAAATTCTCATACATTGTTGAGACTCTCAAAACAACCATTTTCTCCAGGTATCTGGTTTAGTTAGGATTGCTCAACACTCGCGTCATATATCTTTTCCACCACCCTTTCCTCATTCAATCGCTTTGAGAAATTTGATGCTTACAAAATTTATTTAAACTCTCAAACTGCTCACGGCACGAGCCAATCGTCCGGAACGAACGGTGACTTTACTTGGATCCCACTTTGGCGACAATCATTCGACAATATTATTCTTTTAAAAATGCCAAATTTATTCTCTCCATTCCGAGGGCGTAAAACAATAAAACTTTGAGCGACTTTCGAAATCGACCCCCTCCCCCCCGCAGCCAACCCTTTCCCCCTCTTTCCCCCCGCCCGCGCGTTGTTCGACCCCTTTTTTCAACGAAAATATTTTCTTTTCGGCCGCGCGAAAAAATCCTCGGGCAGACCGTGACGGGGCAACAATGCCCCGCGGGGGGGGGGGAAGGGGTGGGGGGGGTTGGAAACTTTTCCATTTGCCATTCAAAAACGTGTCTTCGGCGACCTCCCCGTTCATTCAAATGTAGTGAGCCTGCCGGAATCCGCGTCGCATGTGTACGAGACGCGCGCGCGTGTTGGTCCGCGGGCCGCCGTTGTTTACCCCTGACGCGAAAAATTTTGTGAGCATTTGGTTCTGCCGTGGAAGCTACAGCTATTAACTATTTGTTTAATTCCCCACTGCAGAGGCTTCCTAGACTAGCAAACAGATACGAGCAACTTGACGTCTTTGCCAATTACTGTATAATATTCAAACATATATTAAAAGTATTATGATTGATAGAAATAAACTTTGTTTACACCACTTCTTTTTTAAAAGTGGTGTAAAAAAAGTTTATTTCTATAAATTATAATTATAATGTCACCACAAAATAATTTTGCTGTGTTTGAAGAAGAAAATATATTAAAAGGTATGAAAGATTACTAGTATTTATTATTATTTGGTGATTTGCCAAATAAGTGATTTTTATTTATTTTGATTGTTGGTTGAGTGAGATAACTAACTGTTTTGTAAAATTTTTTATTATAGTATGACTTTCAAAGCTTGTGATTTTTAATTTTTTGCTTTTAACTCCATATTATTACTTTTTTTTTAATTTCAATTACATTAAGTTTTCCTTATTCTCCTGCTTGTTATATACTTGCTTTTTACTTTATATTATAATTATCTTTATACATTTGTATCTGAATTTTAAGTATTTTCTTTCCACTTTACGTCATTAATATTTTTACATGTTATTATTTTTTTCGACAACAACATTGTATATACATACAATTAAATTACATAATATGTTTTTTTTTATATTGCTAAATTTTTATACATATTTTATATTTTTTTAGATCGTACCAAGCCTTGAACAGCTTGTCGGCATGTTTCTTTTCCATTGTCTTGCCTAAGTACATTGCAAATTTTGTCTAGATTTCTAGGGTCAAGTTACTTAGTAGAAATTTCCGTATTTCGCTTTCTCTCCTTCTAGGTTGGGTGATATTCTTGTGCTCCGGTATTTTGTTGAAGAGTCGTGGTACTGTGTTCTCTGTTCTTGCTCCGTAGAAGTTGTTGATTTTTTTCACATTGAGTTGCCTGTTTGTGATTCGCCGAGTTCTATGGCTATGATTCATTAGTTCCTTTTCGTCTTGATAGTACTTCATGATTATTTTATTTGTTTAACAGGGAGAACTTCGCAGTATTCAAATAGTAAATTTTCATTGTTTCTGCTTTGGACTTTTATTTCAGGGAAAATTTGTTAAATTGTATCTGAATAGAACCTAATGAAAAAAATTAGCATGAATATAGTAGCGAAGGGAAAAACTACATTTCAAAATGAAGTGAAAGTGAAGTAAATGAAGTGAAGTAAGTGAAGTAATGAAATGAAGTAATAGTGAAGTAAATTTTTAAATGAAGTGAAGTATTTTTTTCCCAAATAAAAATTTGGCGACCTAAAAAAACAAAGGTCGCCAGCCAGATTTCTTCATTCGATTCCAAAAAAATTTCAAACCATGGGGGGGGGGAGGAGTTGTTACAGTTTCCAGATATTTCTTCGTTTAGCTACATCAACTTCCCAAAAATTTCTTCATGGTCCCAAAATTTTTCAAACCATGGGGGGGGGGGGGTTGTTACAGATTCTTTATATCATTGTTACAGATATCAACTTTCCAAAAATTTCACGTAAAAAATGCACTATTTACAGTATGTTTCTCATACTTTCGATAACTTTGAAGTGTATGTACTTTGCAGTGTTCGCTTTGAAATGAAATGTACTATTTGAAGTTTATACTTTCAATAACTTTGGTGTTTGTAGTTTGTAGTGTGCACTACACATCTAAATGTGCGAAGTGTGCACTTCAATGTAGTGTAGTACTACATTGTAGTAGTGAGTACAGAGCGGACCCATCACTAGAATATAGTGAATAAACATTTGAACAATTCGGATATGATGTACCAATATAGATTTTGTTTTTATCTTTATCATCCCCTTCAGTCTTTTAACAATCCACTATAAACTGAGTATAAAATGCATTCAGTAATCTCCTTAGAGTTTTGAGATGATCCATCATGCCTGTTGTAGTAGGGGTTATTTTTGTCCTCTCTGCATGTCGCCGTCGGGGTGAGAGGGCAGTGGGTAATGAGAACTGGGGGAGCGACGCAGAGTGAAGTGTTTATTTTCCCCTAGCTGGAAGTGATGCTCGCGTGTGAGCTGCGAGCTGGAATAAGCGAGACACTCGGAGAACACCAGAGCAAACACCAATTTGTTGTGCACCATCCAGACGTAAGTTTGCTGTCCCATCGTGGCCGAGAGACAGATCGGTATTCCTTCCGGTGGCGATGTTTATATGCGCGAAGACAGCCGTATAGCGCTCAACAACGGTGATTTTTCCACACAATTCCACTCTGAGGATTGTTTTTTACTCCCTTTATATTAACTCGTGACGTCTGTTTGCTTGCTTGTCGGCTTGCCGTCGAAAAATTTTTGGATCGATTTTTGACCCTTTTCCCGTGATACAATCGAGCTGAAACTTTGCAAGCTGACTCATGGCGACGATCAAGAAGATCTATCAAATTTTCATTAAAAAAAAAAATAATTATCGTATAATTTTGGATTTTTAGAAAATTTAATTGATTTTTTAAAATTGGAAACCATACAAATGTTTGATTAATACCAACAGCGGCCTGACGACGTCACAGAATATTTAAAATTTTAATTACTCCGTCGGTATATGTAATAGGTACTTCACTACAAATTTCTAAAATTTATGACAATTGGTTTACAGATGACCACACTTCGGTTTTTTTGGGAAGAAATCAAATAATAAAGAGATATTTTTAGAGATTTTTGACATAGATATTTGTCTAGACATGTTTCATTTTCAGTCAATCAATTATTTAATTACATGATGGTAAACTTGATTTACAAAGAAAGGGAATAAAATAAAAACTTGGTTTTTATGGGTTAGTTTTTTACCTACTAGCTGTGATATACTATTTAATTTGTATTATATATCGCATTTGTGTAGCATAATAATAGTTTTGCACGCAAAGCATGTACATTTGGTATAGCAAAAGTTGCTATAAAAGATGGCCGGATCAATAAAATAAATGGCAGGACTATCACCCCGCGCAACTTTGCACGCAGCATAAGACCGAGAGCAATGGGAAGTCAAGGCCACCACATGAGTGGGTTGACATCCAATATGGTGGCGTAAGGCAACCTTATACTATGAATGTTCTTAGATTTTCACGGTCGATCAGAATCTTCTAGTTTATATTTTCTGATATACTATGCCATGTTTTTACGACCTTTCTGGCCGATGTTTTGGATCTCATTGCAGGATCTGTCATAACAACACATCAGCTTTGTGATGAACCCTGCAATGGGATACGAAACATCAAAAACAAAAACACAAACCAGAAAATAACCTGATTCTGTTGAAAAAAATCAGAGCTGCCTACTGCACATGCAGATTTGATTTTATGCCCATTTTTAGTTTAATATTTCTTCTTTTTCTTTCTTTCGAGTCATTTTAAACTCTTCTTTTTCTTCTTCTTCTTTTTCACCCTTTATCTCTCCACTGCTGGACACAGGCTTCTTCCTAACCTTCCATCCTTTCTTGTTATTTGCTAGTTGTAGCCATTTCTTCCGCCCCACAGCGGCTATATTGTCGGCCCATCTCTTTCGAGGTCTTCCGACGCCTTTTTTAGTCTCTCAAGGTCTCTACTTCAGAACTCTGGGAGTCCATCTTGTAGCACCTAGCCTTGCGACATGCCCTGCCCATTGCTATTTTAGCTTCGCTACACGATCCATGATAACCACTACACTAGTTCTGCGCCTAATTTCATCATTTATTATTCTCAAAACGCCATGGATCGTTGTGTGCGTATGAGCTTTTCTACACTTTTCTCATAGAGGCCATCGTCTCCGTCATCACTGGCAGTATGTACGATTCAAAACTTCGAATCATTTTTAACTCACGGTGACCATGTTCTTAAGAGGTTATTTAGAACACCCTGGGAATATCAAATGTAGGTAGAAATTGGGCGATTTTTTACAAGGAAGTGAATTTTCACCTGATTTTATATGCAGGGAGTCAATCCAGGTTTACGTTTTATTGATACATATTATTGTCCTGGCCAACTAAATATTCGACGAAGTATCAAGCATGCGCAATACTTAATCAAATCTTACGTCAATCAAAATCAATATTCAACTTCCACGTTCGATCTTCGCAGTTTTTCAAAGTAATCCAAAGATTCCGCTCGCGACTGTCACCCGGACGCCATCTAGGGCCGAACGCTGGAACCCGGCCAGGACCTCCCCCCCGCGGGGGCGGCTCATAAAGCAGACAGGGGGCGTGGGAAATCACCCTAATGTTAATGTTGTTTGTGTGCGCATATAGTATTTTGTACATCGGGCATTTTATGTTCATTTGATTTCCTCGATGCGGAAGCACACACACCCTGCGATGTGCGTGCTTGGGCGTGCGTGTGTGTGTAAGGGTATAAAAAAACATTATCGTTTTTAGAAGAGTGTAGTTTGATTTTTTTAAATGCTTTAAAGATTATTGTCATTTTGAAACACGTTTTTTAACGTGGTGGTTTGTTGATGTGGTTTATGCAAAGATGGTTAGTTTTTCGTTATTAAAATGCCTAATCTCAACCACAAAAATCTTTAGGATCTCGAAACTCTATATAACATTTCGAGTGCATGTCCGCAATCTTCTTCTTCTTCATGTGCCCTGTCGGGTCCTCTCGACGTCGGCAATCATCTGGGAGAAAGTTTCCCTGTCCAGGGCAGTGCGGAACAGCTCTTCCACGCTTCTTATCCCGGTCCGCTCTCGAATGTTTCCAAGCCAGGAATGCCGCATCTTTCCGCCCCCTCTGCGACCCTCAATCTTCCCCTTCATGACGAGCTGAAGTACTTTTCACCTCTCATTATATGACCAAAGTATGAAATTTTACGGAGCTTTACTGTGTGGAGTAACTGTCTGTTTGTATTTGCTCTACGAAAAATTTCAATAATACTAATCACGTCAGTCCAAGATATCCTTAACATTTTACGATGTATCCACATTTCGAACGCCTCTAGGCGATTTAGAGTATTCACCTTCAGCGTCCATGCTTCAACACCGTAAAGTAGAACTGACCATACATAGCATTTGATCAACCTGTCTGAGCTTCAAGTTTAAGTCGTCATTACAGAGTAGACTTTTCATCTTATTAAAAGATGCAAATGATTAAAGATTAAAGATTAAAGATGATAAATGGTTAAAGATGTCCGCAATCTTGAAATCCAATATGACAAGTCGGTGATGACTGATTTTATTGAATCATATATAAGTGCGATTAAAAAGCGATTTTCTATATTCTTCTTTCTTTTCTTTCTCTTCATAAAACTTGTGGTTCCTGAAACCACTTCTTGTATACATAAATCATGAATGACTGACACGCGCACCGTTTTTCTAAGCATAGACAAATAATAGACATGTGTTAAGGCGTTCCAGTGCCAGTTGTAATTTATTATTATTATTTATCTATTATAAGTATATCTAAGTACATACATATATTTCATGAATACAATATAATACATTCATACAAATAAACGTTTTACTCGCCATAATAGAGCTGACGCTCGTGCTTATGGAAGGAGTAATCACATTAGTTCATTTCATGGATATTTAATTGCAATAAGTTGTTAAGAGAAAACAAAATAAATAAATAAAAAGTGAAGCTGATGGGAATTTCAAGAGTTTTTTTTTTTATTAAATTACATAAGGTATCTATTTTTTATTTATTTTTCGTGTGATGAATTAAATGCTTTAATTCCTATAAAAGAATAATGGTTTTGGGCTGCGCTTATTTATTTCGATTTAGAAATAATATTTTACACCTGAAGATATTTTTTTATGTATTTCTCTTTAATGATTTGTAGTATGGATACTTTTTAAAAAATTCTTTAAATAATCGATTTGTAGGGTAGGTTCTGTGTTTTTTTTTAATAATTTAAATTATTCTTTTTTGTGCTATTAAGAGTGTATTTAATTAAGTTATATTAACTCCTCCCCACCCAATGATACCATATTGTACTATTCATTAAATTTAGGCATAATAAACAGTTTTTAATTGTTTTTGGTGATAGTATGTTTATAAGTCTAATAAAAATATATATCATTTTAAACTCTCTACACTCTAGAATTTATATGTGACTTCCATTTCATAAAGTGATCTATCAAAATGTCATTTCATATTATTATCTATTAATTTAAGAAATGTAAACGGCGTTGATTCTTTTTCTCCATTTTTTGTCGAAATTATAATCAAAACATAACACGTCTTAACAAATGACGTTGTCACAACAAGCAAAACACATTCGAGTAAAACAACTGTTTATCTTTCTAGTGTTGTGGATTTATTATTATTGCTTTAATGAAGACAATACCCCACGGAGCGTGTACTCGTTTCCCCGCTACAAAAAAGAGCCCTCTCGTTACAAACAATGAAAATTAATTATGACGCTTAAACGAGCGGGTAATCTTTTTTGTTCCGAGTTGGGGTCAAAGTTGCGAATGAATCTTTTCTCAAAAGGATTTGCCCCTCCGCGATTACTTGGTGGCTCAGAAATAATTTTATATTAAATAACTCGGGTGGGCGACCGCTGATCGGAAGGAGCGGTGCGACCGATAAAAATTGGATGAATGTTCAATTAGGCTTTGTTCTCGAGAGGAATTAAGGCTTCCGGGGAATTAACAAAACAAGAAATTTCTCAGCCTCACCAAAAATAAGACACAAAGGCGTCGTTGAAATAATTGAAAAGAAGTCTCTTCGTTTTCGGAATAATATATTTTAGACCTGCTGGAACATTGTCTTTGGACTAAAAAACATAATCTGCTTCTTCTTCTTCATCAACCTTTGTCTCTCCACTGCTGGATACAGGCCTCTTCCTTCTCTTTCCATCCTTCCTTGTTGTTTGCTAATTGTAGCCATTCCTTTTTCCCCCCACAGCGGCTATATCGTCGGCCCATTTCTTTTGAGGTCTTCCGATGCCTCTTTTATTCTCGCTCTCTCAGAACTCTGAACTCTGGGAGGCCATCTTGTAGCATCCTGCCTTGCAACATGTCCATGATATCCACTACTCTAGTTCTGCGCCTAGTTTCGTCATTTCTAATTCTATTTCTTAGGCTTACTCCAAGCATGGACCTCTCCGTGGATAGTTGCGTGCATTTGAGCTTTTCTACACTTTCCTTTGTAAGGGCCATAGTCTCCAATCCATACGTCATCAAAAAATATAATATAACTCTACTTTTTCTTATAAAGCCATGTCCTGTCAGAGGTTGGCAATAGTATTAATTATTCACAGCCGCACAGAACAACACAGTCGAGTTACGCTGATATCAGTCGGTACAAGTTACGCAGCTATGAGATATAGCGTCTTCCTACGCTTCTTTTACCGCTTACTTTCCCCTGGATGATGAGTGGGTTAAGACTATACTTTGTTCCTCTCATAGTATGTCCAAGAAACTCGAGCTTTTCAGCCCTTTTCCATACCTTGAAGGACATTAATATTGGTAAATCTATCCACCCAGGAAACTTTCAGTATGTGTCTATAAAGCCATACCTCAAAAGCCTCGACATAACGGTTTGATTCTTGTTTTAGTACCCATGCCTCTATTCCATATAAGAGAATGGCGAAAATTAAAATCGAACCATACTCATTCTTATACGAAGTTTTCAATTCTTCAAAGTGGAAGTTGATTCACAAATTTCACTCGAATTCTGAGGCTTTCCGGACACTCTGCTATCATTCGAATATGCTATCATTCAACCGTCCAATAATAGAAAAAAATATATGAAATTTTAAAAAAAACACTGCCTGCGCATTGTTTACAAGCAAGTGCGAGTGAGAAAGATATCCGGCATTGTAACCTACGCGACGCCCTTGTATTATTTTATAATGATGGTACTTTAACCGGTTACACAATAAACGTTATTTGAGATTTGTATGTGATTGTATTGATGATTAGTAACCGATTTTTCACAATTCGACAGACAACCATTGATACTAGATAACAATTTAGTCTCATTTATCAATCATCGATACAATCATATACAAATTTCAACTTGTGTAACCTGTTAAAATAACAGTTTAACCATTACTATTATTTTGTCACGTAACTTGTTAAAGTAACAGTTTAACCATCACTATTATTGTGTAATAGAGTAATACGTAGAGCAAATACAAACAGACAGTTACTCAACATAATAAAGCTCCGTAAAATTTCATATTTTGGTCATAAAATGAGAGGCGAAAAATACTCCATCCTTCAGCTCGTCATGAAGGGGAAGATTGAGGGTCGCAGTGGGGTCGGAAGGAGGCGGCATTCCTGGCTTGGAAACATCCGAGAGTGGACCGGGATAAGAAGCGTGGAAGAGCTGTTCCGCACTGCCCTGGATAGGGAAACTTTCTCCCAGATGATCGCCGACGTCGGGGGGACCCGACAGGGCACATGAAGAAGAAGATTATTTCGTAACGCAACCTGTTAGCATAACAGTTTAACCATCACTATTATTTTAATCAATTTATTACATCGTTGTCGTGACGGCGAGCGTCTTTTTTTTAAATTCAAATTTAAAACATTTTGTATTGTCAAAATCAGATCTCTAATCAATGAAATATTTTGCGCCTGTACAACTGTACACATCTCAACAAATATATCATTTACACAAATTGGAGATTCAGGGAATTTTTCTTTGACAGTCGACGTGTTTTACATTTTGGAAATTTTTTGCTCGTTACGTTTCTTCCGTTTGCTCTTCAAATAAAAATAAATAAACGTGTATTATTATTTCAGCTCAACGGTTTTATTATCAGAAGAAAAATTATACACGCCGCCGAAGACGTTTTTATATCAAAGATTTTTTGCGCCAAATTATCAATCGCCATCACTCATCTCTCGAACGGCTCTCGTAAAGACATCGAGAAAAGGAAATGAGATATTTCAGTCGCACGTGTGACGAGATACTCGGTATACAGAGTTATTTGTGAAACATTAATAACCTCGCAGGACTGTACTCCTGCCTTGATTATGAGTCGAAAATGTTCAAGCTATTACGACCTAATATCAATAGTTAAGGGGATATGCGACATCAAAGTTTGCATTTTTTTTCAATATTTCTGATTTTTTTTTCGTAAAATGTTGGACTATCATTATAGTGACTAATATAAATTACGAAAAAGTCATTCGTATCAATACAAGTTAAATAAAATGATTAAAACCCTGAAATTCGAAGGTTTTTATTTTTTTATTTGACTTGTATAAAAAGGAATGAATTTTTCATACTCGATATAAGTTACTGTAATGATAGTCCAGCGTTTAACAAAAAAATAAGTCAGAAATATTGAAAAAAAAATGCAAACTTTGATGTCGCATATCTCCTTAACTGTTGATATCAGGTCATAATAGCTCGAACATTTTCGACTCACAATCAAGGCACGAGTACAGTCCTGCGAGGTTATTAATGTTTTACAAATAACCCCGCGTAGTTTCACGCGTCACGAAATAAGAAATGAGAAATAGTGAAAGCTAAATGGGCCCACACACGCCGCGACGTTAAAAAGTCCTAAATCACCCCGCCCCCTGGTCGTTAATCACCAGAACCTTCGCCGGCCCGTGCGGAGCCTTCGGAAGTCGAACCCGTGAAGTATGGCCTGCGGTCGTGTGCACTAATCCATTACGCCGAGCGGACACGCAGCCTCTCTGCTGGACCCGAACCCTGGTTTTCGGCAGCGAAAAAATTTCAAAATCACTCGGCAGAACAAGTCTTGACGGAGGCTTCGAAATAAATTCGAAAGTATGTTGCCCTTTAAATGTATTTCTTTAAATCTTCTATAATTGGTTTTATGTATACAAAAGTTGTTAACTAACATTCATCTTAGAATATTTTGAGTTTGTTCAAATCTTTCAGAATAGTACTGGATTTCATGTCACACAGACATTATTAATCAATTAATATATATTATAGACGTATCCTAGTGTAATGTTAGTAATTCGGATGAATTTCATTACACAGAAAAAGTAAATTACTTTCAAAAATTCCGTAAAAATCAATCGTAGATTTTCTCATATAGTGACGTTAACGACATCTGTGGGGATTTAGGGAAATGAAAATGGCTTTGTACAGGCCGCATGGAAAGGTTGTTACAATGCATATATAAAGTGTGGCATGTAATTCAAATATATACAACTTCCAAAAATTAGTTGACATGGTATATCATGGGGCAAATGTTACATTGCGTAAAGTGATCCATCCATAAGATAGGTCATAAGTCCAATGTACACCCAAAAGACTTCTTAACCTACTTTCCCATAAAAAAAACTACGGTTTCGTTTCTGTGAGATACCTGTAATATACATTAACATTCATGTAATTTTGAGATAATTAGACATTTGAATTTCGCCTTTGGAAATATGTTTTATTGCTAATTCAAGATTATTTTTTATTGATTTATGTCACAAAAGTATCAAAATAGTATTTACAAAGTAAAAAAACGCATTTATGCACAAAAAAATAAAAATATACTAATTTTCCCTAAAAAATATAGTTAACAACCATTTTTCGCCTCTGGAACTCATTTTTATTAGAAACACACCTTTTTAAAATTGGTAAAACACGAACATCAAACAACCCTTCAAATGCTATCCGTTTTTACTATCCATTATCCAAAATTACAAAATACCTGGATTGTTAATTAATTATACAAAACATGGTACGTACCATTTGAAATTATTGAAAAATAATATATTAGTACATATTATAATAGTCTTCAAATAAATAAAAATATATGACAGTGTAAAATTTATATTAATCATGAATATTCCAATCAAATTAAAAGGCGTGTTAATTTCAGAATTATGGCATGAACATGTTATTATTGAAGATAACATGTTCTTCCCATTAGTAACTGATTTGAATTTTATGAAAAAGTGTAGTGAACATGTTCATCCCTATGATTTGAACATGTTCTAATTATTTTTAAGTTCTGAGCTTATTTCCAATGGAAAGAGCGTACATTATTTAGTTAAGAGGGCTTATGAACTCATTTTTGACAAAAATGTCAGTTGACAACTTCTTGCCATGGGGTCTTCATTTATTAACATGGGGGTGGAATGCGTGAATAAACGTGAAATTTAGGCAATAATATTAGTAAAATGAACATAATATGTACTAGAAGATATTCTAAACGAATTTATCATATCTTATAACTTATTTTAAGGCTGTGAATACACACAAATGATACCATTTGCATATTTATTTACATAATCAAACAACAAGCAAATGACATGTTTTTAGAGTAAAATATTATAAAAATATCTCTTAAATAAATCACATCGACTCAATATTCCCACAATATTTCTTATTGTAGTCAAAATATGTTAAGTTTTCATAATATATTGTTTTCTTTAATATACATTATTATAAATAATCAAGTATGTAACGTTCAAAATAATATCCAATTTGGAAAAGAAATTAGGTATCTCAGAATATATCTATCTCTATATTATTACTTTTTATTTTTTGAACTTTTATTACATTATGTTTTCATCGTGCTTCTGCTTTGTTATACACTTGCTTTTTACTTTTTACTTTATATTATATTTATCTTTATATATTTGTATTTGAATTTTAAATATTTGACTTCCACTTTGTCATTATTATTTTTATATGTTCTTATTTTATTCTTTAAAGTATCCATTATATAAATGTACACTTTACCTATTTATTTGTAAAAGACCTTTAGAGCGTTAATAAATAAATAAAATAAAAATATGAAATAATAGATAAAATAATAAATGCTCAAAGTGAAAAGGGGGTGATGATTGAAAATCAGAAAGTGGTTCAATTACCAATTGGTTTAATAAATTACTATATTCAATGGAAATTTTTTAATTGGCATAATTTAATATTCATTCTTTTATAATTGATAATATATAGATCTGCTGTTAATTTTCCCTCAAATAAATAAATAAATATTACTGTCGCAACGGCTACCCAACATGCGGCGATTTTTTCGCCTAAGCATATTCCACGTTACCGCGGTACCTTATCTCTCTAAACTCTCTGCTGACTCGACATTATCTGGAAACAAAGAATATTCCAGAACGTGTCGGAAGACGATGACTGAGAACAAAATGATTGTCTTCTGGTTTGTGTCTTCTGGGGTATTATGCCGTGTTGTGCCCCAAAAGACACAAACCAGAATATTCTGAGTGGCCGTGAAAACCTAAGAACATTCAAAAAGAGTAGTCTGCGGATAGATAAGACGCGACGCCGCGGTGGCATATGTCCGTGTCTCCGTCATTAGATCCTTCATACTTTCTTTCCTCGTGTTACTTGTATTATAATACTTGTATACTTTCACTTTGCTTCCGGAGTATTAATTTTTCACCGGATAAATGTTATCTTTCATTCCTGTAACCACTAAAACTTCCCCTTGTCATGGCCAACTAAATATTATTTGTATCTTCCTGTCTGCTTGATGTAAACAGTAAAGATTTTGACAACCACATTAATTAATCAACAGCATATTGAAAAATCAAATGCACGAAAAAATATTTAGTTGCTACCGGGATTCGAACCACGGATCTCCTCCTATCCGAGGCAGGCGCGTTATCAAATTACGCTATAGCGGACTTGTACATTTCCGTAAACATATCGACCTTATCTGTAAGTCTCATTAATTAATTGATAAACATATATTATCAATTTTTTGGAGAAATCCACTTTTTCTGATACGATAGGTACAATATAATAAATGTGTGTTGTATCAAATGTGTCCAAAAATAAAAAATAAAATTAAACGGTTAAATCTGGCGTCCTCTAGCGGCAGTTAAACAAAGTAATATGTGCCTATTGTACTAGAAAAAGTGGATTGCTCTTAAAAATGTAAAACAAATGTTAATCAATTAATTAACGAGACTTACAGATAAGGTCGATACATTCACGGAAATGTACAAGGCCGCTGTAGCGTAACTGGATAGCGCGCCTGCCGCGGATAGGAGGAGATCCACGGTTCAAGCAGCCAAATATTTTTTCGTAGATTTCTTTCTGTATGTCTTTCTAATTGATTAATTGATTTGGTTTTAAATTTCACAGATCTCTGTTCTGAAAAAATTGCAACTTCACAATGAGAATGTGTTCTTGGATATAGTAAAGATTTTGTTTTGTTTATTTACTTTTTACTGAGCCAATGCAAATACTTTTTGAGATGGACATCAAATTGACTAGTTTAGTTCATAAGGTTTATTATTTCTGTAGAAATATACCATCCCCTACGTGAAACGCGGCGGGGAATTCGCGAGCGCCACAAAGGAGCCACATAATTCCGCCGGTACACATTTATCTGGCGCGCACGTCGCCGGGGCTCCTCGGGGCGCCTCCCTGGAGGGGCGCAGGGCGCGGGCGGTCAGGGGAACCGGGACCGCTGGCAAATTCACGTCACCCTCTAGACCGCACAATGCAGGATGCACTCGGGCGGCTCTCAAAAGAAAATTATTAACAGCCTGACGTACCGCAGCCCTCCCCGCAATGTTTCCCCCTGAACGATTCGTGAACAGGTGAAAATAGGTTGTCAGCATTGTTTATGGCAATATATGTTTATATTTTTACTTACTCAAGAACGATGTATTGTAATCAATCGGTGGTTTGATAACATGAATTGTAAATTGGGTGAGAAACATTATATATATATGCATTATTAAAAGGTTTTTTTTCGGGAACTTCGCGGATTCGAAAAATATTTTATTTTTGTGCTATATTTCGGTTACACTGGGATAACCATTCTCAAGCTGGTCTCTCTGACAGTTGAGAGATAACTATTCGATTTCTCTGACTTCGCCGTAGGGGTGGTGGTAATGGTGGCGAGCGCGGGGGCTTCCCGAAAATTAACCTTTTCATAATGCATACACCTCTTCGCGAAAACTTATATTTAAACATATATATATTGTTTTTTTACAGTGAAACAAATTACAGTGACAAACACCATAAATCACGTACGTTTATCTATAATTCTTGTCAAATAACGTCACGATCACATCGCATTTTAAGGAATCGTATTTATTAAGATTTTTACTATAAAAATTATGAATGAAAACATTATCCCACACCATCCATACTGAGTTTCAAAATATAATTCATTTTTCTGAATCTATTTTATATATTTTCACAGATATCTGTAAAATGTGAAATTACCCTATTTAATATAAATCTTTGTACCATTTTTTACCACTTCAAATAACGGTTTGAGCATCACTACCGCGAATAAGTTATCTTTATGCATACTCGTATTTAGAAATAAAAGCTGCATCCCAAAGATCTCTTACATCGCACAATTTCTCATTCGGTCCATTAATATCCCTTAACATTACGGCAGTCCGAATTCTTACTCCTCTACGTGAGAATCCATGTTTGGTGACCGTATTAAATTGGACCTGTACACAGCTTGAAAAACAGCCGGATGGTCTTGACACTTAGCTGGGATATCTTCACCACTGCACTACAAAAGGAACGTAAAATGCCACCTGCAGTCCTGGTTCTTTTCCGTTTCAGCCTCCCACCACCTTCCGTCACAAGAGAATTTTATTTTAGGATAAATAAATTAATTTCTTGATTATCATTCGGACACACCTGAAGCAAGTCGAAACATTAAAAAAAACCTTGGGGTGGAATTTTCTATCGACGGGAGGCAGGAAAATGAAATAGATGAAAGAATCGAAGCTGCGACTGGAGTTTACTTTCTCTATATACCTAGTGCGGTGATAAGAAAATCTGAGCATAGTGTCAAGACAAAACTGAATGTTTTCAAATCTGTGTACATACCTACCCTAATATATATCGATCAAATTTGGATCCTAACGGAGAGAGTGAGAGCAAAGATCCAGGCTGCCGAGATGAGTTTTCTAAAGGGGGTAGCGGGAGTCACACTGATGGACACAGTGCCGACATAAGACACACACTCGGCATGGAGCCCCTACTCAGAACTACCAGAAAAATCACAAAAAATGAGGTGGCTTGGAAATGTGCTAAAAATCCTCTTGGCAACCCCGGAAGGAAGAGGACTGGTGGGTCGCCCCAGATTAAGCTGGGAAAAATTGTATGAAAACAGAATGGGTCTGGACTGGTTGACTCATGCAGAAGCAGCGCAAGTCAGGAATGCCAAAGCAACTGTGGAGTCTTTGGGCCTCCGTCCCTACTAGAACAATGGGATGAAGATGATGATAATGGTGACAATAAACCAAAAACGACTGCAATAGTATAAGTTCATACTACATAGGCACAAGGCGACGTCGGTACAAAGGTCACGAAAACCCCCGGTGAAATAATAACTTTTCAGAATATTCTTACAAACAACCACATATTCAACGATAAAAACATACGCATCTTACAAAAACATAAGTACTAAAACAATATAATATAGAAACTAGAGATGTAACGAATATTCGCATATTTTTGCATATTCGCATTCGCAGTCGCATTTGCAAAGTTCGAGCGAATTTTTTGCGAATATGAACATCAGAAAAAATATAATATTAGGTTAATAAAAAATCCATCCATTAATTTCTTATTTTTTTATTATTATAGAAAGTAACTATACCTCGTAATCACATTATCAGTCTTCACTTTACTTTATCATTTGGTATTATTTATTTACCATCTACTTCTACATTGGGTAATAAAGCTTAAGATTCCAGATCACTACTAAATAACAATTAACTTCTTATTAGAACTTAGAAAACAAAAAATATAATAATTCAATATAAACAAACAAAAACAAATTCTTTTCTGAAACTTCAACTTCAGTACCTAACATTAAAAACAGTCTTTACATAAGTTTTTAATGTTAGGTAATCATCTTCTTGAACGAAACTAAAAACAAAAATCAAACAAAAACTATGTTCTTCAATTACAAACTATAAATAATTTATGTTTTATAAGAAAACACATTAAACAAACAAAAACAAAATTATTCTATATGCTTCTATTAGATCAACTCGGAAATTCTCGGAACAAGATGCTAACGGAACGCGCCTCGCGCGAAACTGAGCCGCTAAGCCATACACAATTGGCGCCAAATTAAAAAAAAAAAACAACATTCGTATTCGCGTTCGCATTCGCGAATGTCGGTAGCAGATATTCGCATTCGCGAATGCTCAAAAAATGACATTCGTTACATCACTAATAGAAACATAAAAACCTACAAACATAAAGTAACATCATCAATAATCATTTCAATTTATTGCCGATAAATCGGCGTTTATTGTACAAAAATAGACATTTGATTGCTTGATACATACACATAATACTATTTTAAAAACAAAAAAAAGATTAGGACCATAATACATTTAGATTAGGACCTCGCTAGATATATAGAAATACCTGTTCTAAAGTAGGCAGCTTAACACAACACTTCAAATATAGCACTTAATTTCACCCCTTCTCACAATGTTCCCTATCTCCTACCACCTAGGTACTCCCTCTATTTCAACTGAATCCGCGAACCACACACTAGACATTCACTCCCACAGCCTTCAGTCTACACTCAACTGAAGAAGGAAACGGGGGTTTCCGAAAGATGTTGTAGTGATTGAAAAAAAAAAAAGTGGAAAAAACAGAAAAAATGGCAAGAAGCTGTTAACAAACATTCAAGTCATTTTGAGATAATTCGACATTTTAATGATAATTAGCATTTCGCCTTTGAAAAATATGCTTTATAAAATAATGTTTTATTGCTATTCAAGATTATTTTTTATGTCACTAAAATATCAAAAAAGTATTTACAAAGTAAATTAACGCATTTTTGCACAAAAAAATAAAAATATACTAATTTTTCCAAAAAAAATGTAGTTATCAACCAATTTTTCGCCTCTGGAACTCATTTTTAATAGAATAACATATTTTTAAAATTGGTAAAACACGAGCATCAAACAACCCTTCAAAATCAATCCATTTTTACCATCCATTATCCAAAATTACAAAATACCTGGCATGTTAATTAATAATACAAAACATGGTATGTACCATTATTATTGAAAAATAATATATAAGTAAATAATATTATAAGTCTTCAAATAAAAACAAATATATGACGGTACCTACTGTCAGAGTTAAATTTATATTAACCATAAATATTCCAATCAAATTAAAAGGCGTGTTAATTTCAGAATGATGGCATGAACATGTTATTATTGAAGATAACATGTTCATCCCTATGATTTGAACATGTTCTAATTATTTTTAAGTTCTGAACTTATTTCCAATGGAAAGAACGTACAATATTAGTTAGTTTTTGACAAAAATGTTAGTTAATAACTTCTTTCCATGGGGTCTTCATATTTTAATTAAACATTGTTATATTAAAATGTGTTAAATAGCTTACTTGTCGGGAACGTTGAGGAAGTACTCCGGATAGGGATAGGAGACCCCCACATTGTTGACCAGGACCCCGATCTCCAGGCCCGTGAGCTGCTTCTCTATGTGGTCGTAGATTCCCTCGGTCTCGGTGAAATCCGCCACTATGATCTTCGTCTTCACGCGGTATTCGGATTCTGAAAATATACGAAACAATAACCATTTCAAATACCGATTGATTTCAACGTTAAATTATTATCAGTTTTAGCAGAATACGATATACTAGCTAAAAAAAAAGCCCGTCAAAAATGACCGTCTTTTTTTTGATATATTTTTTAATTTATTTGAATTGAAGCTTACAATGCACGAAGATGTTTTACAAAGCGTTTGAATAATATCTGCTCCATACATGTATTAATCACTCACAATAATATCTATAAAATTACTTGCTTAAAGGTGATATTTGTGTGTGTGTGTGTGTGTGCGCGTCTATGTGCGTTGTACGTTGGTT
Organism: Agrypnia vestita; assembly: GCA_016648135.1. Classification (NCBI taxonomy): domain Eukaryota; kingdom Metazoa; phylum Arthropoda; class Insecta; order Trichoptera; family Phryganeidae; genus Agrypnia; species Agrypnia vestita. The sequence continues at coordinate 26,630 of JADDOH010011738.1, forward strand.
TAAATCCTATGAAATCATTATATTAAAGAATATGTCTGCGAATAAGTCTATGCAAGGGAATTCTCGTATTGCAACAATTAGATTGTGATTCTACTAATGACCGAGCTTTTTGCGGCCTGAGTTTTATAGTTTTTGGGTCGAAATAGAGTTGTATGCCGTGAACGACGTATTGGTACGTGAAAATCGATACTCGATAATAACTCGGGACAGTCCACATTATTATTTAATATATTATGAAAAAAATTTAATATCTAGTCATATATTCTATAAACTAGAAATGCCTATAAGCGTCTATAAGCTAGAAATGGTAGAGAAAGTGCAACAATATTATGAATTTCAACTTAATATTAAGTAATTATTAAGTATTAATTATACATGAATTGGTCAAAATAAAAAATTGCATTGGAAAATCAACCTTCAACGTAAACATTCATGTGTGGCATATAAGAGCCAAGGCAGCAATACCCAAAAATTAAAAAAAATGTTTTAAATGCAGTTACCAAGGATTACTAATTTCAAATGTACTAGATTCTAGATTTCATGTATGTATCCCTTCCAAAAACATTTTTCCTATAAATTTATAGGCTGTGTTTCTTATAAAATCTCGAATTCAGTACATTATTAATCAGTCATGCTAGATGACCGCATTCAATTTTTATTTGGATTTTGCTGCCTTGCTTTTATACACCAGATGGTACTATTTAAAATCATATTTATTTTGAAAACGGAATATTATTTATTATATTCTGATAAGCGAGATCAGCTCTCGTATGATTTTGAAAACGGAACAGAATATTGCCTACGGGCCTTGCAGTAACTTACGGGACAGATAGAAAACGAAATTATTTTAATTGGGTTTTTTTCACTATTGTGATTTATGAAGATTTGGTAGATTTCTTCGAAACTAATAAGTATGATTGAAAATTTTCTCAAGTTTTGTGACCAGTGTGACAAAGGGAAGTATCCTAAGTAAGGGATCAAATTGTGAATCATTTCGTCATAATCGTAGAATAACGACGCATGTGATTTTTCTCAAGTTTGCAGGGGAGCAGTTTGAAGTTTTATTTACATAAAGACACTTTATGTCATAGCTAGATAACTACATAAGATTTTCCTTTGAAACTTGGATTAGTTATTTTCAAACCTCAAATATAGTCAGCGCAGTACAACGATGTTTTTACATATGCTGCATTGTTTTACGATCGCAAATTAGAACCGTCGTTGTACCGACTTTGTATAACGACGGTTAAATTAATGACAAAAAATACACTTTTTATATACCATAAGATGGCTTCTTTTATTCACTTTTTAACGATCCAAAAAAGTCAATATGGAATTTTTTGCACATCCGTCATTGTTCTACGATCATGACGATTTCGTATGAAAGTGTGACAAGCAGAAGTACAACACTTCTCTTCAGATCCAAAGAATGATCATTGTGATCAAAGAACCACTCCTCCATTGGTAGCGACTCAGCGAGATGGTCTTTGTTTTATGAATATGATTCATCCATTGTCGGATAACTACCTTAACGGAATCTATGACGAGATCGGTTTTGAAGCGCTGGATACCATGATGTTCTTATTTCAGATCTGTACAACACAAGAATCCAAATCTCTGGTGAAAGCGGGTAGTTAAGCAAGTAATAAAGGTCTCAAAATGTTGGGATTTGTTTTAAGAACTGCACAAAACTTTACAGACCTGCGCACTTATAAAAGTCCTCTACACTTCTCTTGTCAGACCTCAGGTTGAATATAACTCGATCATTTGGTCTCCTCACTATGTTAATCATTCAACGGCAATTGAACGAGTCCAAAAAAATATTTAAGATTTATTAATTACAAATTAAATATACGCTTGGAAGATATCAATTATGAATATCTCCTTAGTTATTTACAACTTTTAAACTTGTCTGTGAGACGTACTGTAACAGACCTAATATTTCTTTATAGGATCGTAAATAGTTTGATTGATTGCCCCCAGATTATTAGTCTGATCGACTTATATGCTCCATCGAGGTCATCAAGACACAGTGCATTGTTCTATTATAGTGGAAGTGTCAGAACTAATGCATTAACAAACTCTGTAATTCCCAGATTACACTCATTAGGGAATGAGCATGCAGAGGCGGCTGACATTTTTGCTGATAGTATAACTGTTTATAGGACAAAGCTGATAAAATTGTTTACATCCCAACAAAATGGAAATGAACAATAAATCTTTCTATTTTACCTTTAACTATTATTATTTCTACCTTTAACTTTATTATTATTTTATCTTATGTTTTTATGTTTTTCTTGTGTTTTTCTGTATTATTATTATTATTATTAACTTTTAACTATTATTATTGTAACTTTTAACTGTATTTTAATTTTAACTGTCTTATGTAATTTAAAAAAAAAAATATTCTCTATATTGTAAAAGCCCATAAGGGCGTTAAATAAATAAATAAAATAAAAAATAAAAAATAAATAAAAAAATATACTGTAGAAAAATGTAATGAAACAATAATAATAAAAATAAATACCAATTTCCGCCGCGACCGCTTGCAGCTTCGACTCGGTCCTGCTCACCAGGATGACGTCACACCCCTTCTTCGCCAGCTGCAAAAACGAAAAATACGCCAATAAAATTCCTGAAGACTTCTTCGGATGCTTTCGATCACAATATTTATTTTCCATCAAGGCAATCCCCGCAAAATAAAACACAATATCTCACAACCCGAGGAGGTATCCATTCAGTCGACAAAAATAACAAGTTACGAGAAAATGGGCACAAGGAAATGTCGGATTTGCTGGGTTTTTTTGCAGATGGTAAAGGACATATTTTATTTTGCGAAAACATAACGAATTCTATTATATTTCACATTTCGGATACAAACAAGTCTCAAAACCGCGGTCAGAGGAACATCTCTTCGTTTCACTCGACCGTATCGAAGTTACCACGATTAATTTAAAATATGTATATATTTTTACTCCCTTTATATTAACCCATGGCGTCTGCTTGCTTGCTTGCCGGCTTGCCATCGAAAAAACTTTGGATAGATTTTTGACCCTTTTCCCGTGATCTAATCGAGCTGAAACTTTGCAAGCAGACTCGTGGCGACGATCAAGAAGATCTATCAAATTTTCGTTAAAAAATAATAATAAGTATCGTAAAATTTTGGATTTTTCAAATTTTTAATAGTTTTTTTCAAATTGGAATCATTACAAAAGTTTGATTACTAGCAACGGCGGCCCGATAATGTCGCGGAATATTTTCTAAATTAGAATTACTCCGTTGGTGTACATAATAGGTACTTCACTACGAATTTCTGACAAATGACTGACAAATGTTTTTAGAATTTAATCTTCAAAGCATGAAGTGTCTTATCAAAGCTCTTTACATCTGACAATTTAGAAATATATTAAATTACTGTAAATTTAGTGTTATGTTATATGTTTTAATTGTTCTTATATTATACAAAGAAAGAGAGTATAATAAAAACTTGGTTTTTATGGGTTAGTTTTTTTTTAAATTGAAAAATTATGATTTTTATTTCATTAAAAATTTCCTAAAAATAGTAGAAACTTTAAATTGTATAATATTTAACAAATGGCTCTTTAATACACGTACAAATCAACAATAATAAAACAACTCAATAATAGATAAATCGCTAGAAAGACGCAGAAAAATCCGTAGCGTAGTAGGTCGACGGTTCGATCCCCATTCCAGGACACCAGCATTGGTTGAAGTATATAATTTGAAAATAGTAAGAATATTGATTCGATACGTATTCCGTGTTCGCACCTCTATCTATTTAATTATACAGGGTTATTTGTAAAACATTAATAACCTCGCAGGACTATATTCCTGCCTTGATTGTGAGTCGAAAATATTCAAGCTCTCATGACCTAATATCAATAGTTATGCAGATATGCGACATCAAAGTTTGCATTTTTTTTTCAATATTTCTGACCTACTTTTTGTAAAACTTTGGTGTATCATTACAGTAACTCAAATCGATTACTAAAAATTCCTTCGTCTCAATACAAGTTAAATAAAATGATAAAAACCCTGAAAAATTCCAATTGGAATTGTTTCCAATTGGAATTTGATGGTTTTTATTTTTTTTATTTGACTTGAATTAAAGGGAATGAATTTTTCATATTCGATATAAGTTACTGTTATGATAGTCCAACGTTTCACAAAAAATAAGTCAGAAATATTGAAAAAAAAATGCAAACTTTGATGTCGCATATCTCCATAACTATTGATATTAGGTCATAATAGCTTGAACATTTTCGACTCATAATAAAGGCAGGAATATGATCCTGCGAGGTTATTAATGTTTTCCAAATAACCCAGTATATTTCTTATAATTTTTAAATATCCGAGACCATGAACATTTTTTTTAACGATACTTTTGGAACGTTTTGATTAAAGCAAACCACGAAAAAGTGTGATCAGAATGAACGCTAATGCGACAAAACTATCAATGCAAACTTATTTAAATAATTAATGTCGTTTGATGCGAAAATTTTACAACACATTCAGCCTATTTCAATATTTTATTTAAATTGTACGATTATTTTGCATACGATAAAGAAATCGGCGGGTGAAGAAAGTTATAAATTGCCAAGATAATATGGGCAGATCGTAAAAGTACATAAATATGCCTCGTCCACGTGTGTATTCTATCGGCTATCAAACGGTTTGAATACCGCCCGTAAAAATATCCGTAAAGTACACACGAGACGCCCAATAGAAGTTGTGATATTGAAAGGAAATAAAATTGGATTTTCGTCCAGGAGTCGTTTGGCTTTCACGATGGAGAACCTCTCCCCGGCTGGCTTTCACAATGGACTTCTTCGTGCTTTTAGATATCTACATTATTTATTTTCACCTACAGATGCACGTCTACGACGTAGAGTGACATCCAGGCGTAGGTCCATCAAGATGAAGGAGAACAATAAGTCGCATTACAATTGATTTGTGTGATTCACAGCGTCCTCATCTCGTTGAAAAAAATAATGATCCAAAAATCGCATTGTCACTCATGTTTAAGGGTTGTTAAAAATACTATTATTTTGAAAATAAGCTATAGGTTATTTTCAAAGAAATGTATAGTGACTTGCATATAGTATAGGTCAACCACAGTTAAAAGACCATTCCGTAGCTTTGTCTGGTAAGAAGAAAGCGGGGGAAAAGATGCCGGGCAAGCCCTATTGCAAGCCTCAATATGATATTCCAAATAAATATATATTTTTTAGTTTAAAAAAGATTAATAACTAGAAAAACTATTTTGTGTTCATTTTTTGCATCGTAACAACACACATATTTTTGCGCACATTCTTTTGAATGCGGTCTATCTCTGGTAGGTCTGCTTCCAGAATAAATTTATTTTTTCAATTTTTATCCCTCCAAAACACACAATATTAAACGAAGAAATTTCTTGTATTTGTTGGGCACTTACTATGTAACAATTTCCTTCGGACATTTTTTTGGTGAGTTTAAACTTATGTACAATTTGTTACTTATTTATGATAACTACGCTACCGGTTTCGACACGTCCGTGTCATTAACGAGCGTTATTTAAACTATACCAAAATGTGAAAGTACTGTATTAGGTGTTTCTTGGTGGTGGGGGTGATTAGCCAGTGAGAGGGGCGAGGGAGGGAACGTCGTTAATAATGGTGACCAACATGGGAATATTATTTTGTTGACAATATTGATATTTGAATTTAATTTTTTGTTAATTTCTAAGGTTTCCAGAGCAGACAAATTGAAAAATTTGTTAACATTAGTATATTTAAAGGTAGATTTATCTTTTTTGAAAGTGTGGCCAGTTTCTAACATGTGCTTAGAAAATTCAGAATAATTATTGTTTCTCAAATAATGTTCATGTTCTGTTATCCTAATTTTAAAATTTCTCGTGGTCGTTCATACATATTGTGCATCACAATCATTGCATTCTTATATGTAGACCACTTTTTTTCCCATTTATATGTTATTGTCGAATCTGGTAGCGTAGTACCTAATCATAAATAAGTTAAAAATTGTACATAAGTTTTATCTCGCCAAAAAATGTCTGAAGAAATTTTTCTCAACCAATTCACTAACATGAATAACTAGACTGAAAACATAGTGTATATGTAATCCAATCATAAAAAAATTATATTGAATATTTTTATAATTGGCAGATCATCGGAATTATTTTAAGATCAAGGTAAATCTACTTTATTAGTTATTTCGCCTTTTCAGCACTTTTTGGCTCTTTTATTTTCATTTTAGTTTTATTATGATCTGTTCATTCTAGCGTTGCATCCAATTACTCCAGGCGCCAAAGGCACTTGAGTATGCAAAATGTGAGGACTGCATTTTGCCAATTGATACAAGTTAAAAAAGCTTATAATTAATATTGAGTGTTGCCATAAATCGATTGAGTCCACGCTAATGAGGGATTATTTGTGTAATTTTTTTTAATACTAACTAACTAACTAACTCACCATCACGCCATTTCCCCGTGGGGGTAGGCAGAGAGGATAGAGCGCCATACTCTTCTGTCCTGACATACAACTTTCGCTTCGTCTACATTCATACATCTTCGCGTGCAAGCTTGACGGTTGTTCAGGCTTCTAACAAGACCATCTTCCAGTATCTGGTTAATCTAGTCATGTCACGTCTTCCGTGGTCGCCCTCTCTTTCTGGCGCCGTCAACACTTGCATCGTATATCTTTCTTACCATTCTTTCCTCATTCATTCGCTCAACATGCCCAAACCACCTGAGCGACCCTATTTTTATTCCATGTATTACGCTACGATCACCTTTACATTCATTCCTAATATCTTCATTCTTTACTCTATCATACATGGATTTACCACACATACGTCTAAGGGACCTCATCTCCGCTGCATTCAATCTACTTTCGTTCCTCATCTGCCAGCTCCAGGCTTGAGGGTAATAATGGGTTTTAAAATAAAATTAAAATAAAAAAATACTAATAAAAAATCATAAATTGTTAACAAAATATATTCAATGAGAGAAAGCAAATTTTAAGATACATACATGAAATAAATGCAAATATTCAATTATTCATTTGTTTACAATCACGGTCAAACGGTGACATCCTCTTAGTTTATTCTACAACTACATTACTAACTTCGAATCGGCCTTGCAAGAGAAGAGGCAATGTACTTTAAGGGGGGGGTAAGGCTAATTCGTACAAAAAAAGGCATGTTTTTGTGAATTTTTTGTGACGACACAGTTAAAATTTCTTTATTAAAATCAATGGTACATTAAAGTATGACATTTGAAGAATATTGTGTAAAATTTTCAAGAAGAAATATTAAAAAATACGGTAATGGCAGCAATTATTCGGACGTGTCTCGGAAAAAAGTAGAATTGCGGTGTCCATCGTAACTTGGTGCTAGATCATCTGAAATCAAAAAATCAAAGTTCATTCGTTAGAGAACAGGTTTTCCCAGGTAACGCTGGGAGGATTTTTTGAAATTTCAATTTTTCAATTTTTTGGAACACTTTGAAGGGAAAAACGCAATTTTTTGCGAAAAATATCGACTAATTTGTTATTAAAAAATATAAATTAATAACATATTTGAAAAAAGTCTCCAGCGTTACCTTGTAAATTATGTACAGAAATAGTGTTCAAAATTTCAAAAGGATCGGTGCAGTAGTTTTGAAGTTATGATGGACACCGACTTTGAAAACGTGAGATGTGGGGAAAAAGCTTTAAAGTTTTGCACACTGTAAAATTCAAAATAAAACTCAACACTTATTTTATACTTACACATAATCGTCAATGCCATGTTCACACAGAAAAGAGCTTTCATCATCAGCATCTTTTTGTCCTTGTCTACGCAAAACTCTTACAATACAATAAATAGCACGTCCGGTAGTCCTCAGGTGAGCGCGTCTCTTAGCTGCCCGAGCAGGTATAGAAAATCAGTCTGAGTATCGCTCAAATGTTCATAATTTCGTCAATTTTGCTCCGATTGACTTGAAATTTTGAAACAATATTCTTGCGATGTTATACATTCATTTAAAAAATTAAAAATAAAATGCAAAAAAAAAAGTTAAAAACCTAACCCCCCCCTTAACAAATGCTAAAAATAGATTACAAATCTCTATGACTATAAAAATAAAAGCAGCCGATTACAGCATCCGCTTAGCGGAGATGAAATGTCCTAATCTCTCCCAACTTGGCCCCGTTCAGGCGACCACTAATCCCGGACTATTTACTCTGCGGTAGGGGATTTGTTCCCGGGTCCCTACCCGCACGGGAACTAGGGATGAACTCAAAGGGTGGTCGTTCTCAAATACATGACAAACGCCGAGTCACGTCACAACTTAACACCACTGACGGCTGGCGGTTGCATTGCCTCGGGCTTGCAATGTTGCAATGGAAGACAAAAATGGAATCTAACAACAGGCTTAATGTGATGTTCTTATTATCGCGTCGTGATGTCGGAGTTCTCCAATAAAAGACGTTATCGGTTACTTTTGGTTTATTGATGGCAACAATACGTTATACAGCGGTTACAATGAACAATAGCGGTCTGTCTCGATATAAAGGTGGAAAAAGCCCAGAGGCGACGTGCGCGCGACCTTATACAGCATTTGCTATCTCTTTCATGCTCTGTCTCTTTCAGGCGTCGCGAAAAACGTCCCTCAGATCTATTACACCAAATAAATTCTACAGATTGAGGATACTGAACTACCACTCAATATTAAGACAATAATAAATTTAGACCTTTTTCTCTTTCATTCTTCATGCAGTATTCTAATATTTTTTCTGTGTGTATCTTAAAATCTTTATTGTGCAATGATCATTTTTAATCAAAAATCTTTTTTCCTGTATAATTAATAAAAATAAACTTACTTTTCACCACTTTTGTATATAAAAATATCAACATGTTTCAGAGCCCATGGCCCCTTCGTCAGGATACAATTGTATACCTACATCTTTTTCTTGTATTTGTAGCACTAGTAGGCGCTTTGGACTGAAAGCTTGTCGGTTACTTGTCAGGAAATTAAAGAATATATTGATATATTTTCTATGAGTACTCTACGTATATTGCGAAGATTAGTAATGAGTTGAACCGTTATTTTGACCGTTGTAAAAATTTTGTCCTACAGAAGTAAGACCAAATATCAGTATACAAGAAATCAAACCTCCAACAGACAGTTAAATCTCAGCTACCATTTTTTTTTAGCTCATCACTAATGAAGATTACTTATAATCTGTGTAGTTATTAATGATTTATATGGTCTTTACGCAGTATCAAAGCAGCATTCCATATTATGGGTTCCACTGACTTGAAAAAAGTTCCCCAAGACGCTCTTCGACTATGTCCTCTAAAATATAACATAATATACCTCCTCTATATATTGTCAACATCCGTCTTGCATTTTACTATATAATGAACCGGCCAAGTGTAAAGCTACCGTATGGTATTATCTCAAACGCTATGCCTTGTTAGCTATATTTTTACAGGAGCTGGAATTGCGCTACGACAAGAAAATAAACTCGCATCAGACTGCCATGTACTTATGAGCCAAGAGACGAATATACACGCATAGCTATTTGTCTCATGAAAGAGACATGAAAAAGGTAACGCAAATTCTAAGTAGTATGCACCCGAACAAAATTTTTTTAGTTTCTTCGAAAAATTATCCCATCAATAGGAAACGAGTTTTCTTCACAGGTCATGATCATTATATCACAGAATGTTAGTTAACTTAGTAAAAACCACTACCAGATTTAAGGTCTACCGGTTTCGAGACGTACCCGTTCTTTTTCTGACGAAGAGACAGGTACGTCCCGAAACTGGTAAACCTTAAATCCTGTAGTGGTTTTTACTAAGTTAACTAACATTCTCTAATAATGTCTAAACACAAAGTTCATGCTTTAAATATTAATAATATCTCCACCGTAAAACACAAATCATCCCTATTTCTTTCTTCTATATCTATCTTGAGCATTTCCCATCCCTTAGACATCAGCAAGTCACGGATGTCATCGACCCACCTCCCTCGTGACATTCCTTTTCTTCTAATGCTTGGTCAAGGGCACCACTGCGATTCTTCTTGGTTATCGTTGTGATTCCAATCTGCCTTTACTGAGTACGGACATGAGCTATTTAGCACCAAATGTAAATTATTATAAAGATGCATTGTATTGTACACAAAAGCTAACTAGAGATTACAAAAGTGACAAAAATTGTACGAAAGTATAATCTATACTAATATATAACTAACTAACAATTTTCACGCCGTTTCCCTGCAGGGGTAGGCAGAGAGGATTGAAGCCACACTCTTCTATCCTGGCACACCACTTTTGCTTCGGCCACATTCATACATCTTCTCATACAAGTTCTACGGTTGTTGCGGCTTTTAACAGGGCCATCCTCAAATACTTGTAGTACCTGATCATGCCAGGTCTTTCGCGGACGCCGTCTATTCCTGTTCAACACTCGCCTCATATATTTTCTTAACCATATATACTTATTAATATATAAAGAGGTAAAAATGTTATGTTTGGATGTAGGAGGTATTCTCCTAAACTACTCATCCGATTTCAAAAATTCTGTCACCAATATTTAGAATTGACTTTCAGGTTGCACCAAAGCTATATACTTATTATCCCGTTAAAATAAATGGGCTTTTCATGGTGACCTATTTTACAACTAAAGTTGACGAAAAAGTAGACGAGCTATACGTTTATGATTTTAAAATACTTTCTATGAAGAAGTTGTGGAACTTAAAAAGATTTATAAAAAAGTCCGCGACTACATATATCTATATATTAATGTTAATACATAGATTGATAAAATGTGACTAAAGGTTACTAAAAATCTACGCCTGCGAAGCCGCGGGCACAGCTAGTTCCTAAGAAAAGTAATGATGTTCAAATTTTACATTTATTACTGAAAAATAACCCGTTCTTTGACAGACAAGTATCTTGAATATACAAAGAATAAATATGGAATACAAAAATATTTATAAGTTAAAATTTATTTTTTGTCACAAATAAAATGTAAAATGTCTCACCGCTTTGGCGTAGGCCTTCCCAACGCCATCTGTTGATCCGGTTACCACTGAAACAAATAAGAACATCATTAATTTAAATAGAATTATTATAAAAAAAAAAAACATTTTTCTCTTCAGGAAATAAATAAAGTGTCGAGTTTCACATTATTACACCTGTCAATATTAATGAGACGAAATCAGATAGTTCTCCGAAAAATTTAACACTTTCAGTTATCAAACGACTTTTTTGCCTTTGATGTACCTACATTTATTTATTAAGTAAATAAATGAGAAAAAATATGCAATAAAGAAATTAGTTTTTTCTTCTTCTTCAAATATAGCAAATTTATTTTGTGGTTACATAATTATAATTTATATAAATTGGTTGTTTTTTAGATTCTGATAAACATTGGAGGAAAATTATATTTATAAATAATGAAAATTCTAATTCAATAGTTAAAAATATCTCAAATGTTATTCAACCAGCTTTTTATACTAATAATAAATTTAAAAAATACATATTAAATAATAAAGATAAGAATAATTTAAAAAAAAAATCGGGTGTTTCTAAATTAATTTGTAATGATTGTGATTATTTTTATATAGGAAAAACGTGTAGAAATTTTGAAATTAGGGTTAAGGAACACTTAAGGTGTTTAAATAGTAATAATTATTCCGAATTTTCTAACCATCTTTTGGCTATGGATCATTCTTTTGATATTAATAAGGGTTTACAAATTTAACATACAAATTATACACAATCACAATTTGATAAATTAGAAATTTTGGAAATAAGAAAGTGTGTAAATAGTAAATTGAATGTTATAAATAATCAGGTTCTTTTTGCAAATAGTTATCTTTTAAATTTATTTTCATGTTAAGTAGGTACTTTATATTATCATTTTCCATGTACAACTTTAATATTTTGATCTATACTTCGATTTTTAAATATTATTTTTGTCATCCTGACGAAGAAGCCATTGGCTTCGAAACATGTTGATTTTTTTCAATAAATAAGTGGTTTTAACAAAGTTAATTTTTATAAATTATAATGGAATTAGTATCTATTATGAAGGCATAATTCTTCTTTTTCTGTTTATATGAGAGAAGAGTTGTTTAAAATGTACATTCATTCTGTAAAACTGAAAAAAATCTTGAAATGTATCATACAAAATGAACTTAGTTTTAGGCTTAAAAAAATTGTGATTACAGATATTAGTTAAACAATGTCACAGTTAACAAAATTAAAATATTTTTAGTAACTCGGCTAATCATAACGAAAGATAAACACTAAAAAATCGAAATTATTTTTTTATACACAACCACAGAAAAAAATAGTTTCTTGAATAAAAAATTTAAGAAAACAACGTAATGCAGGCCTTCGTCGCACGATAAATTAGCAAAGTAACGTAACCTTGTTTATAAAAAAAATTTAACTCCGATTAAATTTTTTTTTATATACAAGGTTATTTGGAAAACATTAATGACCACGCAGGACCACATTCCTGCCATGATTATGAGTCGAAAATTTTCAAGCTATTATGACCTAATATCTAGAGTTATGGAGATAAGCGCCATCAAGGTTTGCATTTTTTTTTTCAATATTTCTTGACTTATTTTTTGTAAAACTTTGGACTATCATTACAGTAACTTATATCAATTACGAAAAATTTATTTGTTTCAATACAAGATAAATTAAATGATAGAAACCCTGAAAATTTTTCAATTAGAATTTTTTCCAATTGGAATTCAAAGGTTTTTATTATTTTATTTGGCTTGTATTAAAGGGAATGAATTATTCATATTCCATGTAAGTAACTAATAACTAATCTCCATAACTATTGATATTATTAGGTCATAATAGCTTGAACGTTTTCGACTCATAATCAGGGCAGGAATATAGTCCTGCGAGGTTATTAATGTTTTCCAAATAACCCTGTATAAAAAGTCGACAGTCGCAATTAGGCTAGAAAAATAATAAATTTGACAATTTTAATTAATGTATATTATAGATATCTCACAGAGATGAAACTGTATTTCTCATAGGAAAGTAGGTATAGAAGTCATTTGGGTGTACATAGGACTTATGACCTATCTTATGGTTGGCTTAAGTGATCACTTTACACAATGTAACATTCGCCATTTCCACCCATGATAGAATATACCATTCTTATTCATTTTTTGGAAGTTGTATATATGTTCAAATTGCGTGGGAAGCTTTCACATATGAGTTGTAGCCGCCTTTCCATGCGGCCTGTACAAAGCCATTTTCATTCCCCTAAATCCCCACAGATCTCGCTAATGAGAAAATCTACAATTGATTTACGGAATTTGAGAACAATATACTTTATTGTGTAATGAAATTCATCCGAATTACTAGCATTACACTAGGATACGCCAGGAAATATTATTTCCAATTTTTGTTAAATTCCTTTTTTACCAGTATTTACAATTCAGAATATTTTTGAGTTTGTTCAAATCTTTCAGAACAGTGCTGGATTTATGTCACAGAGACATTATTAATCAATTAATGTATATTATAGATATCTCACAGAAGGAATTTAACAAAAATTGGAAATAATATTTCCTGGCGTATCCTAGTGTAATGCTAGTAATTCGGATGAATTTCATTACACAATAAAGTATATTGCTCTCAAATTCCGTAAATCAATTGTAGATTTTCTCATTAGCGACATCTGTGGGGATTTAGGGGAATGAAAATGGCTTTATACAGGCCGCATGGAAAGGCGGTTACAACTCATATGTGAAAGCTTTCCACGCAATTTGAACATATATACAACTTCCAAAAAATGAATAAGCATGGTATATTCTATCATGGGTGGAAATGGCGAATGTTACATTGTGTAAAGTGATCACTTAAGCCAACCATAAGATAGGTCATAAGTCCTATGTACACCCAAATGACTTCTATACCTACTTTCCCATGAGAAATACAGTTTCATCTCTGTGAGATATCTATAATATACATTTATTGATTAATAATGTCTCTGTGACATAAATCCAGTACTGTTCTGAAAGATTTGAATAAACTCAAAAATATTCTGAATTGACAATTTTATTTTATTCCGATGGTGCGATATCACTGGCATCTGGCGGAATTTAGCAAAATCGCTAGCGTAAAGAATCTTTCTGTTGAATAGACACAGACAGCTCGCACACAATTTCGACAGACGACAGAAGTGGCAAAGACAAATGCGACCGCGAGAGCTCTGACTTCTGTCGCGATTGATGCGAAGATTACCCACTATTTGCGTTATATCATCAATCAACAATATCACTTTACACAACACGTGGTCTAAACATGGCGTCGTTTTATCTCTTTGAATATATAATATTATCGACTTTGGTGTAAATTCTAAATATTCGAACGTAATATATGTAATCTCTCATCTATTACGGTCGACAATAAAAGAAATCGAGTTATGTGGCAGTGTCGATGACGCACATATAAAGCCATGTATTCACTAGGGGATAAATCGCGAAACATTTCGCTCGGCATGTCGCATCAACATCTACGCTCATGTTTCGGGGACAATTGACGCGGTCATTTGACGTGTACACACCGGGACTCGCATATCTCGTCGCGGAAATGTCACCCGATGAGGTTACGATGACAGCTGCGGTAACTCATTTGGCGAAAACGGGGTTCCGCGCAATTCGAAATGTTTTTTTGGGTCGCAATTTCAAATTAACGAGGTTTTACTGTAGTAAATTGAATATTATTAAAAACAAGGTCCTTTTTGCAAATAATTATTGTTTTCCAGACGTCGCGGAAATATATCGCCCTATGAGGTTATGATGTCAGCCGCGTATCTGTTTAATTAATGAGTTAATGAGTTAATGAGTTTATCGAAAAGTAAGAGGAGAAAAAAGAGGAGAATGCGAAATTATTTACTGCAAAGAGAAAGAAGGACGGACATTCTATGCGATCTTCGATCGATACAGCTCGATGAGTTCAAGAACGATTTCGTTTCCCCGCATTGTCATCTTGACAGATACAGCACATGCGTATTCACTTGTAAACATACCACGTGGTACTGACGCTCCGCGGAATGTTGCAGTGAGCTCGCTTGGGTACCGTGCGCATGGCAACGTTGCCACGGCACGTAGAAATGCCGCACTATGTTGTGCGCGACGTCGCGGAACAGTGCACGACGTTGCAACGTCACGTAGACTCTATGCCGCGCGTGCTGTTGAGGGACAATTTATCCCCTAGTGAATACATGGCTTAAATGTGACGCAATAAAAAATATTGCTTTACGACTTTTCTTTGTCGTAAGCTATTATTTATTGGATTTATTATACATAGCGTAGCATAAAAAATAGTATCACAATACAGCAAATTATTTGAAGCAAATGATCGGTGCTGGGTATAGGTATTTTCATATAAGTTTGCGATTGAGTTAGTGTGGGTACAGTGCGTAATACACGCGATGTTTCGTTGTGTTAAGTTTATGGATACGCCCCTCTCGTATCCGTACACTTAATACAACGAAACAATGCGCGAATTACGCACTGAACCCACACCAACTCAATTGCAAGCTTATATGAAAGGACATATAATTGATCTAAGCTCACTATCTACACATCTACAAAAGTCCACTAGGGCGTTGATAGGTAAATAAATGAATATATAATTTAATGAATTTTAATTATTTTGTAAATAAATACGTAAATAAATACGTAAATAAATAAATAAACGAAATATTTTTTAACATATCACCAATATAGTATCACGCCATTATAATATAATTCCAAACAGACAAAAAATATTTTTTCGAAATTTTCCTTTGTAACTTTGTGAAAGGACTTTTTTAAGATATATTAAAAAATGAAACTTAGTTTATTTTCACTATTTGTTTACATCATCTTCAGTAATGTTACTAATACTAAACTAAAGACTAAAGGACGGTATGAGGAACGGGGTGGAAATTAGTTTTTTTTTATATATGTATATATTTTTAAGACAGAAAATCATCAAGTCAACACCTACACCCAAAAAACTACTTAAAAATTGGTCAAAAACTGTCTACAAGACGAGATAAGTTGGAGAAAGTATTATCCTCTGTTCTAGTAAGAAGTACAAGTGTTTTAAAAAATTAATTGATATTAAAGAGTTAAGGTTGTTATTACGGTCGTTAGACATATTTAACTAAAAAATAGTTGCGGATATTTTATACGAACCGTATGTTTTTCCGAGAAACGATTCTCGACGTTTCGTTGAATGCTTATTCAACATCATCAGGAGGACGATCTTTACCCGCGGAGGTAGAGGGCGGACTGATTACAGCTTTCGAGGCCGCAAATTGTATGCACTTTGTTGTGGAGTGTTCACTTATTCTACAATAGAGGTCGCCAGTGTGCAATATGTACTAGTTACGTCGGCGGACTTTACTGCGACGTCTCTCAAGGGTTGAATCAATGTCGTAAGAACAGGGCGCCAAATACTTGATAGTTATTTACTATTACTATCAAGTATTTGGCGCCTTGTTCTTACGACATTGATTCTACCCTTGAGAGACGTCGCAGTAAAGTCCGCCGACGTAACTAGTACATATTGCGCACTGGCAACCTCTATTGTAGAAGAAGTGAACACTCCACAACAAAGTGCATATAATTTGCGGCCTCGAAAGCAGTAATCAGTCCGCCCTCTACCTCCGCGGATAAAGATCGTTTTCCTGATGACGTTGAATAAACATTCAATGAAACGTCGAAAATCGTTTCTCGGAAAAACATACGGTTCGTATAAAATATCCGCAAGTATTTTCAGTTAAAAAAATAAATTAATTGATACATCGGAAAGATCAACGAAAAGTTTTATATTGATTGATTGATTGTACATTCTCTCGGTGTACACAGCATATGTCTTCTTCTTTTCATCGTCCTTCGTTGCGAAGATACATCTGCCGGATAATTGTTCAACTAAACACCCTTTTACTTGTTATGCGTCTGCTAGGCGGAAGGCTTTAAGCGATGGATCCTCACCTTTTTACCTTTTCCTCATTTTTTGCAACGTTTATTGTATACGCACACAAATTGTATTATTTAAAACTTCTCATAAAATTTTTACCTTATTATTATTTTTTCCGTAATATCGCACGTAATATATCGAAATAAGACATACAAAAGTGTTTCGAAACTGTTATGTGATATAACGTTTCATATTTATGCACAAAGAAATCCTTCAGAAAATATCTGAATATCAAAACGCAATTTCACTTCAATAAAATATATTTCTACAATACAGGCTTTGCTTGCGAAGAAGCGAGTTCTATTCGTGGAATATATCGTATTTGCCTGTATATGAGATGATACATTCATTTAATGCTTGCGGTAAATATCTATTGTAGTTTTATCACGGCGACATTTAAGCCTCAGAGTGAAATGGTAAAAGATATAATATAATATCTGTAATAATATTTAAGTATACGCATTAAAGAGAAAGAGAAAAGAAAGGAAAACAAATATCCAATCTGTTGTTGCAAGGAGAAAGCGTTACTAACTGACTATAGATAAAATGTGTGTGCCTACCTTCAACCACAGATTTCAACCACGGTTCAAGATATTTATATATATTTAATTTTTTTAATAATTAATAAAACAAAACTTTGTTTTCACCACTTACATATTGAAAATATCAACATGTATCAGAGCCAACGGCCCCTTCGTCAGGATAGAATCTAGGCATACTAAAAAATTAAAAATCAAAAAATTACCCGACAATTAGATAAGAATATCAAAATTAAATAAGATTCTCGTATTGTTTTAACTAAGAATTGGGTTGGCTGAGTTTTCACCAAAGAAATATCGGTCGCTTAATTCAGTTTGTGATGGTCGACATAGAGATAGATTTAATAAATTTAGAAAATCTTAAAATAATAATATTCAAAAAAGTCAAGTATGGGCATCAAAAATATATTTCTTCTGTTTGGAATCGTTTAAAAGTAAAAGCCTGATATATTTCTTCTTAAGATTCTATGTATTACAAGAGGCTAACAAAATATTGAATATTCAGCTATACAAGTAATATTTCTTAGATATAATTCTGTGTTAAATTAAGATCGTTTGCCAATCCTAATAGACTCGACCTTGTGTGTAGGTGCGAACGAGCCTTTATTATTTATGAATCGGAACAGCAAGTCTCGCGTGTAGCGGGTGCTTTACTATTATTTTAACGAAACTGACCAATCACAGGCGCGCTTTGCCTTCGACAGGTTGAGCCGGAGGCGACCATCCTGATGACCGAATCCGGCCAATGGCAGGCGCCGGCGGTGAAGTCATCGCGCATAGGATGAGTCACTGCACTAGCGTGGATTTCGGAGGTATGGTGCAATCGTTACTATAAAAGGAGCAAACACGATATACTCAGCCCTTCAGTTCGAGACCAGACTTGCGAGCGGAAGCGCTGCCCGAGTTCCAGATCATTAGTTGCGAGCAAAGGAGCTGCCCGTCCTACTACAGCTTGATAGAAAGCGGGTCTTGCAGCGGCGAAGTATAGAGATTCCACCATCCCGCAGCACCAGAAGGAGGATTCCGCCACAAAGAGTAACAGCTAAGGATCATATTCATATTATCTATTACGGTTAATTATTTTCACTATCGAAATGTATTTATTTTGGGAATATTTGAGTTCGGAATAATTATGTGTAATTAAATATCACGATTGCTTGTGTGATATTGGTTCAAATCGTACAAGAATTCCGTTCCAAACGGGTGTATTTTTATGCAAAGCGAATTTCATACCGTTTATGCTAAAATTTGAATACACGGAATTCTATATGAATTACTTAGTAGCATTATAATAATTACTGTATTGCATAAGTATTGCGCAATCCGGTCTTCAGTTAACTCTTTATGATTTGAGTACCTCGGTACATCTAGCTTAACAAGTAGCTTCAGAATGACGAGTAAAGGACAGAATGGGGAGATCTAACTAAAGATTGGGGATATCTGGTTTGTGTTAGCCTAGCTGGCTGAGGGGGGTGGATGATTGGCCGGCACTTGGGCGGGAACCCGCACAAGCCCCTGCAGGGCCCCTTAAAGGCGGGGTCCTCCTTGTTGCTCGGGGTCGTCAATAAACCGACGACCACTCTAAACCTCATCTGCGGTCAAACTACTTAAACCACAAAATGGTTCCCTATGTCTTTGGAAGGATTTCCATGCTTTTAATGCTGGTAAACCTGGATAAAAACGTTATTTCTATTTCGTCGTCCTCTGTAAGAAAGCAGGGCAGAAATAAATATAAAACACATTCATTCAACTCATATGGAATTAGCGGGATATTATAGTATGTTACTACCACTCCTAACATTTGTCCAAAGTAAAGTTGCAAGATGCAGACTCGTGGGAACGCCGCTCTAAAAGGCATAATGAGATTGCGCAATCAATAATTTGTAACATCCTGACTATGCACGGCAAAGGGCTAATGTCGTCATCATACATTTCGTACCAAAAGAGTACAATGATATCTTCAAACACCGGCTAAAAAGAAGGCGCCCCTCAAGACAACAACACATCAATCAGAAACCGTACCAAAAGAGTACGTACATTCTCAATTTATAAGCCTAAAAGAGAGGTCGTCACAGTCACATCTCGTAAAGAAGAGGATAGAGTCTCGGATGCAGTAAGTTCCGGAGGAACAGGGGGCGGTTTAAGTCAACTTAGGAAGTTCGGTCACCGGGTTTAGGCGGGCGCGGAGGCCTCTACCCCTCTCAGGCAGAGATGCGGATGGTTTAAAAAACCAAACTTTAGCTTCAAACAAAGAAACTATGTTTCATACTAAACTCATCTGGGGCTGTCGTATATACCTTCTCACCAACAAACCACCCCGAGACCTTATCTCTTATTTTATAAAGAAGTTTCGCTTCAAAATGTCTTATTTCGTAGAAAGGTCTCGGGGATGGTTTGTTCGACACAAGGATTTATAAAAGGTGGTCTGGGGGGAAAAAAAAAAAAAAAAAAAAAAAAACAAAAAAACAACAGCCCGTGAGTTTATATTAAATAATAGTTTCTTTGAATGCTAAGTTTTGGTTTTTTAAACCCTCAGCATCTCTGCTGAGAGGGGTTGAGGCTCCGCGCCCGCCTAAACCCGGTGGCCGACTTCCTAAGTGACTAAACGGCCCCCCTTGTTCCTCCGGAACTTACTGCATCCCGAGACTCTATCTCTTCTTTACGAGATGTGATCCTGTGACGCCTCTCTTTTAGGCTATAATTGAGAAGGCCGTACTCTTTTGGTACGAGTTTCTGATGATGTGTGTTGTCTTGAGGCGCCTTTCTTTTAGGCCGGTGTTTGAAGAATCATGTACTCTTTTGGTACGAATTGATGACGACATTATCCTCCTTTGCGGGCATAGTCAGCGATGTTACAAATTATTGTGCAATCTCATTATGCCTTTTCAGAGCGGCGTCCCACGATTCTGCATCTTGCAACATTTACTTTGGACAAATGTTAGAGTGTTAGTAACATATTTATAATATCCCAGCTATTCCATATGAGTGAATGATTTTTATATTTATTCTGGCCCTGTCTTTCTTACAGAGGACGAAATAGAAGTTAACGTTTTCTATCAAGGTTTTACAGCATTCAAGCATGGAAATCCTTCCAAAGACATAGGGAACCTTTTTGTTGGTTTAAGTAGTTTGCGCCAGATGAGGTTAGGTGGTCGGTTTATTGACGACCCCGAGCAACAAGGAGGACCCCGCCCCGCCCTGCAGGGGCTTGTGCGGGTTCCACGCCCAAGTGCCGGCAATCATCCACCCCTCAGCCAGCTATGCTAACACAAACCAGATATCCCCAATCTTTAGTTAGACTTCCCCATTCTGTCCTTTACTCGTCATTCTGAAGCTACTTGTTAAGCTAGATGTACCGAGGTACTCAAATCATAAAGAGTTAACTGAAGACCGGATTGCGCAATACTTATGCAATACAGTAATTATTATAATGCTACTAATTAATTCATATAGAAATCCGTGTATTCAAATTTTAGCATAAACGGTATGAAATTCGCTTTGCATAAAATACACCCGTTTGGAACGGAATTCTTGTACGATTTGAACCAATATCACACAAGCAATCGTGATATTTAATTACACATAATTATTCCGAACTCAAATATTCCCAAAATAAATACATTTCGATAGTGAAAATAATGAACCGTAATAGATAATATGAATATGATCCTTATCTGTTACTCTTTGTGGCGGAATCCTCCTTCTGGTGCTGCGGGATGGTGGAATCTCTATACTTCGCCGCTGCAAGACCCGCTTTCTCTCAAGCTGGCAGCTCCTTTGCTCGCAACTGAAGATCTGGAACTCGGGGCTCCGTCGGTAGTCTGTTGGGCAGCGCTCCCGCTCGCAAGTCTGGTCTCGAACTGAAGGGCTGAGTACATCGTGTTCGCTCCTTTTATAGTAACGATTTCACCATACCTCTGAAATCCACGCTAGTGCAGTGACTCATCCTATGCGCGATGACCTCACCGCCGGCGCTCGCCATTGGCCGGACTCAGCCATCAGGACGGTCGCCTCCGGCTCAACCCGTCGAAAGGTAACGCGTGCCTGTGATTGGTCCGTTTCGTTAAAATAAGAGTCAAGCACTCGCTACACGCGAGACTTGCTGTTCCGTTTCATAAATAATAAAGGCTCGTTCGCACCTACTCACAAGGTCGAGTCTATTAGGATTGGCAAACAATATTATTTTAACACAGAATTATATCTATGGTATAATAAAGATCTAAGAAATATTACTTGTATAGCTGA
>JADDOH010011739.1:0-19291 GCA_016648135.1 Agrypnia vestita
TAGATTCGAAATATACAATATGTAGGGACATAAATTATTTTATTTTAATTTAAGCTTTATCAAGATATTATTTTAAATAAGTATTTCTGAGTAAGCCTTAAGAATTTTAACCAATGCCTTTATTTTAAATTTTCTCAAAATAATTCATTAACTCTGGAGATTCAACGAGTTATGCAGTATGATATAATTTAATTTGATTGTGCATAATTAATCAATATTTAAAAAAAAGGCATAGGTTACAATAAATTCCATAATATCTGTTCATCATCTATATCTAAAACCATTTCTATGTAGTATTCATTTATGTATATTTTAAAAATTATATCTAATGTTTTTGTTTTTTTTATTTACAGCTACCATAACACTATTTACTGCTGGAATCTGCTTCACATGGACCTCTCCGTCTCTGGTCATCCTCCAATCATCAGAGAGTCCCTTCAATGTCACCAACAACGAAGCGTCATGGATCGCTTCCTTGCTCCCCTTCGGATCGGTTCTTGGGCCAATTTTCGGGTCTGTTCTGGCTCGGCAGTTAGGACCGAAGCAATCCATTCTAATTTCCACTGCACCTTTCATGCTCGGATTCATACTCATCATAGTCGCTAATGGACCAATATTATTATACATTTCGAGATTTATATCGGGTATTGGGGTTGGTTTTAGTTTTACTTCTGTACCTATTTATATTGGAGAGATAGCCGAAAATCACAACAGAGGAGGTTTGATGATACTCTTTACACTGATGCTAAGTTTGGGTAGTTTTTTCATGACTTGTCTAGGACCATATATATCTATATCTCTTATGGGGACTATTTCGTTAATATTTCCATTATTGACCTTGTTAACATTTAGCTTTATACCTGACTCCCCCTTCTACTTGATGAAACTGGGTAAAGAAAAGCAGGCAATCAACTCCCTGATGTGGTTCCGAAGACAAAATGAATACCGAGCCATAGAGGCTGAAATGGACTCGATAAAGCAAAGCGTAGAAAATGATCAAAGTTCATTTTTAAATTGTTTAAAAAATATAACCACTAAACCAAACCCAAAAGCGTTATTCATAATATTCTTAGCTATCCTTGCGCAACAGTTTAGCGGAGTTCTAGCTGTTTCATTTTATCAGGAACAGATCTTTCATGATACACGTATTCCGATGGATCCAGACATTGCGGTTATTTTGTCTCAAGTTATTAGTAATATTTCGGGAATATCTTCTATTCTGTTTGTTGACCGTTGGGGTAGGAAGCCCCTTTTGATATTGTCCTCTTTCGGATGCGCTGTGTCCACAGCTTTGATAGGAGCATATTACGAACTTTCATATTTACAAGATTCTAATCCAAGTTTTAGATGGTTACCAGTTATTGCGTGTAATCTATTTTTAGTATCGTTTTCGGTTGGATTGGGCCCGATTCCATATACTATTCTGGGTGAAGTTTTTTCATCAAACTTTAAGGAAGTGGCTATCTGTTTAATATCTGTAGCCGGTGCCTTGGCTGGTACTTTTGTTACTAAATTATTTCAAATTATCAACGATGCGTTCGGATCATCAACTGTTTTCTTTGCACTTTCCATTATTACATTTATTATAATGCTGATTAATACTGTAGTTGTTCCAGAAACAATGAATAAAAGTCTTTTAGAAATTCAAGAAATGTTGATCGGAAAAAAAACTGAATTACCTGTTCATGAAAAAGAAAAGGAAGCACAAATAACAAGATTTTAAGTTTTATTTTTATAATGATTGTATCTGTGTATGCTAATTATTAATTTTGTCGTTATGTGCTGATTCAAATTTAATAATTTCTCTCCCATTTATTTGTATATGATACCGGCAAACTCTGTATTTCTCACAATAGAGTATATTGTTGGTATAGTGGTCAAAACTTTCTAATATAATGTAGTTGGTCGATGATTCGAACCCCATTCCAGTAAACCTACAAGTTAATCCTATTTTTATTAAACAAGCACTTGGCTTAGTTTGAAAATAGTAAGAATATTGATGTGAAATTCTGTGTTAGCATATCTATTTAAACTAAGTTTATTAAGTTAATAATAAATTATTTACGTTCCTGCACACAAGAGTGCCTGTGTTGGTACATAAGTATTAAATAAGAGAGCATTGCTGTGTGAAACAATGACTAATTATCCCTTTAGAGGTAAAACTCACTAACCGAAATATTGGCTAAAATGAGTTATGAATATAAACATTCATTTTTTTTCCATCTTTATTCCAGGTAAAAATCTATTAGTGAATATTCCGTATATATTTATAGTTATTTAGTGGTAAAACTTTTAATTCGAACATTTTAATATCACGTTTCTTAATCTCAAAACTACTACAATGTCACTTTGTGAGTTTCACCTCTAAATGGAAGTGATATAAGTATTATAGCTAGACCGCATTCAAAAGAATGTGCGCTAAAAATATGTGTGTTGTTACGATACAAAAAATGAACACAAAAGAAGTTTTTCTACTAAGTAAGAAACCTTTTTTAAACTAAAAAATATATGTTTATTTGGAATAATATATTGAGGCTAATACGGGCTTGCCAGGTAACTTTCTTCCGCGTTCTTCTTACCGAATAAAGCTAGGGAATGGTCTTTTGATTGTGGTCGACCTATAGTATACTATATTACAAGACAAAATAAAAAACGATAAATCGAAAAAACAGATAAATACTATACGTATACACGTAACTAAAAAATAAATTAACAGGCTTGCATGCGATGATATTCAAATAGATAATGTGAAAATACACCATTTTTAAAAATAAAGCAAAGAGCTATCTCTAAACATATAAGAAGACTTCCGAGAAAATCTAAGAAATTATTGAGTTTGTATTATTTTCATATTGAATTTAAACCACGAGTTTTATTGAATATCATGCCCAGCGGTTTCATTAATCTCAAGCTTGATCAGGGCAGTATTTAAAACTAAATACGATGCCGTGATGAGCGAAATCGGTTGGCTTGATATTTAATAAAACTCGTGGTTTAAAAATAAAGTGATTTTATTGTGTTTAATATAATCTGTCAAACCATAAAATCTACGGAAACGGTATTTTCATCTCTCTATCTTACTTTACGGAATTTTGTGATAGTATATGCAGACTGTACTTGTATTTGTACAATGCACAATACTACTTTTCCAGAATTCCAAGATGTCAAATGCTATACCGCAAGCGGAAACGTATGGCAGAAGGTCAACACAGTATTGTCTCTGCACGATTTTGCCTCTTCAATATTCATGCAACTTCTCTGGTGCAACCTTCCATTGTATTAATTAATAATAAAAGATCCATGTATTGATTTCATCGTGTCAGAATATCCTTGACAGATCTCTCTCTCTCTCAGATTTTTTTCATTTAAGTAATTTATTTTATTTGTTTGTATTATTATTCCATGCCGTACAATAAATTTGCTTCATTTACATCATAATGTACTGCTTTTATAATAGGCACAGGCCCGGATTACCAATAGGTAAAGCAGGTGCTGCCTATGGACCCCGCTTAAATGGATTAAAATAATATTAATAAAATAAGCAATCTTTCATAAATTGTATCAACTCAAAGATAAGAATACTTTACAATAAAGACTCTGTAGAGAAAATACGGTTTTAATGTAATAAACTCATTTATGGTACAAGAACACTGAACTCACATGGGATAAGGATTAGTATTAAATACCTCGTCCAACAAAAGGTAGACTTCCGAGATATTCTGAAAGATTTACCATAAGTAAATTGAATAATCAAATTGCGCGCAAAAAAACTGCACGCCGACAGCAGTGCGCGAGACAACATCGCATTGACTATAAAAAGTAAATGAGGACTTTAACTCCAATGTATTTCATTTTAAAGTTCATAAATCTGAAATGTAAATAATCATTAAATAGAATACTTTGTGAACAGAAAAACAATAACATACAATAACATACAACATAACAGGGAAAATTATAATTTCGTCTCCGTAAATTCTAATCAATCATTTTAACAAATGAGAGTCTATACTGACAAGGAAAATAATAACTTACATTTTAATTGTTCGAAGAATATTTTTTCTTCTGAATGAAGGTTTGAACTTTGTGATGACGATTTTAATAATAATGTCACGTGGTGACATAAATACAATAAAACACAAATCATTTTGTTTTCACGACTTTATTAGATATACAATCTACATGTTTCGAGAACATTGTTTTTATTTTAACTTACATTCTCTTGATTAATTTTGACGTTTTTCAACCAAATTTTTTCTTTAATGTAGTATTTCGATGAAGATTTTTTTTATGGATTTCCAACATTATTAGTGAATGTTAGGTAAGGTTAGGTTAAAAAAACTTTTTTTTCATCATTTTTCATTTTGTAGTTCCTGCGCGCTTTTGTGGTCGCGGAATTGTCGGGATTGTTCTGCGCGATTTAGCATTTGATTGATATTGGCGCGCAGTTGTCTTGCGCACAATTATCGGGGTGCCCAAATTTTTTACTGTCTAAGAGCTTCCCCAGGGCTTAATCCGACCCTGCATTGGCACTGATATAGCTTTATCTATATCTTGAATATTCCCTAGTCTGTACGTACCTATGTAGATATACCTACAGCCATCTCGGGTATGAATATTATATTATGAGTTCACTGCTCTTAAGCGTCTGCTATTTCTATATAAATGATTGGTTTTGTGTGGCCGTGGAGGTTTATATAATAATAGTATCATACGTTACGAACTATAAGAAATCTCTCGTGAACTATGATATGATTAAGGATGATAGTTAAGTTATGAACTTTGATACGTTCACGTGTGCAAATATCAGGAAATAATAAATATGAAATTTTTGATACGTAAAATTATTTTTTATAAATAAAGTCACTGTGAGACTTCTATAATTTATCTTTATTAATAATTATCTCTCTTTGGGCAAAATTCAGTAACTGTCTTCTCAGCACATAATATAAAAATATTGTTGATTTAATTTTGTATAGTATTTTGAACAATAGGAAGCGTGTTTAAACGTGTTAGTATCGTAACCAGAGTTTTCGAGAAATAACATACCTTGGCGGTTAAAGATTTATATTATTGACGAAAATCTCCCGACTCAAAAAAGTTCACATTAGCGTCATTTTGAGTAATTATTATTCCTTTTTATTATATGAATTTTTTTTATGTTATTATTTTAATCTAATGTAATATTAAGTTTTTGTAAAATTTGCTTAAAATATTTTTTTAACAGTTTTAATACCAATTTATATTCTTTAGTTAAGCCCTACACGTTCACAGCTGATAACGACCCCTAAAAATCCTTTAAAAATTTTAGACATTTACAAGCATAAAAATTCCGAGGTTACGTTCATTTGAATGGATACCTCAGAAAAGCACCTCCTTTTGAAGCACCCTAATATAAATGGATTATTATAATGATAATACCCACTAAGAGGACAGTTATCTGTTCTCTATTCAGTACATAAAAAAATATTATTCAAAATTGATGTACCTACTACAACCCAAAATTGTGCCGAAACGGGGGAATTCAAAAATTCGTGAAAACAAACTGTGTGAAAGTATGATTCGAATATATTTTTTGGAGAATTATTTTATAAGTCGTTTAATTATCTAGTAGTAGAATTAAACTACACTGGTGTATTTGCAATGTCACGTTTCATTAAAATCTTTCATTCCGGTTCGTACAAGTTGTCACGTTTGCTTCTGATATTTCCGCGAATGTTTGCTATTTCATACAAAAATACAAGTGTGCTGACGTAATTAAACTAGAAGAATCTGAATTTGATTGCATGTCTAAATAGGTTTTTAACAAACTTTGTGTTATATTTGTCTGATTGCCAATATATATGTACAACAGTAAATTACCTTTCGTAAAATCACGCAACTTTTTTCTAAGTTTTGAATAAAATATGTAGAGTGTAATAGAGCTACAATACTTCATAAGTTAATTTTCTGTGTAAGTTATTACAAGTCGAACATCAGTATCCTAATATCAATAGCTATGGATATTAGCCACTTCAAAATATGCATTTTTCCAATATTTTTTAATTATTCTCTGTAAACTTATCTTCTTAATATAAAATAATATACAATTATAAAAACCTTGTAAATAAATATGGTTTAAATTTCGGATAAGTTTTAATAATTTTTTTAACTTTTATCAAAGTGAATAACACGCAGTCGCTTCTAAGACAGTGATAGTCTTTATATTAAAAATTGCTAATGTTTAATTGTTTTACTCATAACTCATAGGTTTGTCGACTCTTTAAATTTTTACATTTTATTGTCTTTTATTCCATCAATTTTCTGTTTATTTTTTTATTTAGTTTATTGTTTTAATAATTAAGTTGTTTTAAAAAGGTGTAATTTTTCTCAGTACTGTTTAAACCGTAAGTATGTCTCTTTGCTGCCCAATATTAAAAAAATTAGTATAATTTCTTTCTCAAAGAGAAAAAACCGTGGAATAATGTTTGGATTTGATTCCTTATGAAAATACATAATATTTACATATTTGAATATATTTTTCATTTTTTACCAAAAAATATATTATATGAGCTTTATTTTTCGCGAGCTTGTTAAGTATTAAGATTTTTGTAAATAGGCGGTAACTTCCCTAAAGGACAATTATGCAAAAATATAAGTCATGTGATTAAATGTAATATTTTAATTTTCTAATGGTTCCAGTTTTATAAATAATAGTTGACATCTACATTTGTGTCATTTTTTAACATAGAAAATTGATTAAAGCGAATAGAACTTTGAAATAAAATTGTGTTCTTAAAAAAAAGTTGTGTGATTTTATATATAATAACTTAATAAAAATTTCTTACATACTAATGCGTGCATAAATAACTGTAAGAATGTATAGGTATGATACTGTTTCCCCGATACTGATATTTTTCCGCGAATAAATTCAGTTAAATATTTCTAGTTGTTAATAATGTCCAATAATAAGGAAGTTTGTACAGAAAATTTAATTAGAAATTTATCTTGAACATGC
This sequence comes from Agrypnia vestita, assembly GCA_016648135.1. NCBI lineage: Eukaryota > Metazoa > Arthropoda > Insecta > Trichoptera > Phryganeidae > Agrypnia > Agrypnia vestita. The sequence continues at coordinate 6,995 of JADDOH010011739.1, forward strand.
AGTTTTATTAAAACTGAATGGTTTAAATAATATACTTAATATACAGAATGAAATAAACATTTGTTAACGAATTGCAAAAATAAACACTAGTTGACCTCGGACAAGCAACACAAAACCTAATGACATCATATTTAACCATGAGATCATATTTAACCATTCGAAGTATTGCATGTTTGTTAAATCCTTGGTACTAAATCAATCGTATATAATATATCTTCGTAAATGGATCTTTAGCATGATAACTATGACGAATTTTCTTTATTTTCTTTTTACTCTTAACCATTTCAGTGCTCAAGAATGAAACTATGCAATTTTTTTCCTAACCTTGTTGTGTATTTGAATTTTTGATTGTAAAAGAAGTTTTTTTTTTTAATTTTGTGACTTTTATTATATTTTATCTGTAAGTTATTGTAAAATAATAGAAAAATCTAACTTTTAAGGATATTTAATTTACATTACGTATTTTGATATATATATAATATAGAATAATATTATATAGATCTATACCTATATATAATATCTATATATATATATAATCATCCTTCTGGTATGTGATAAATTATGGGAGATTTAAAATTAATTTTAATTTTAATCTTTTAAAGTGATAAAAATTTGTGTATAATAAATATCCAATAAAAATTTATGTGATATTAGTTCTTATAATTATTTTTAACCGGGAAAAGTATTATGAATTAAAAATTATTTCCTTTTCTATTATATTGAATGATGTAATATTATTTATCAAATGAATCTGAATGCAATAAAAATATTGGAGATATACTTTAGTTTTAATTTTTCTACTTCCTTGATTTATTGATACACTGTGATGAATTATGTGAATAACCAATAACGGAGTAATAAAAATATATCTAAGAACACTTTTATATATATACTATAAGAACGTGACGTGAAACCATATAAAAATAACGTTAAAACAGGTGCCACAGGAAGAAAAATGAAAATAAATTAAGAAGGTTACGATGCAATGCATTTATCTACTCATCCAATCACTCTCATCGTGAAAATTGAAAAAATCTTAAATATTATTCAAGGTAAAACCATAACAACAAGTGTGTTACAAAATATCACAAAAATCATTTACACATGTGTCACAGAAGAAAGAACATAAAGAAACGAAAAGGAATAATAATAAGAGGCGATTTACTTGAGTACATCCACCATCAAACTTTTTCGAAACTGAAACATCTCGTTAATATGCATCAATTATAAATAGGTTTTACACAAAATCTTACAGAGAAAACCATAAAAAAATAATGACAAAAAATCTAAAACAGGGGGCTGTCACCATTTTCCTAAACCTGCATTTTCAAATCAATCTTATAAATTTCTCTAGTTTAACTGTACACAATACAATTATTTCACTTTCAAGTTTTAATGGATTTGTATAATTTTTATTTTATTATTATTATATGATTATTATGTTATTATTATTATACGTGTATATATATATATTATATATAATATATATTTAATATACTTTTTATTGTCTATCTCCTTATTAACTGGCATATTTACGATTTCACATATCTTATACTGGCGATGCACTTGTCATTGAAGCTCGGTAAATGCACCCTGAAAAGATCACTGATTATATCAAACAGTCTTTTCTATTTTTCTAACTCTATTATATTCATCTCACTAGCTCCACATTATTTATGGCTGTTTCATTAATTAAAAACGAACGAGCTATATTTGAATATACCTGCACTTGTCAAATTTACAAAATTTGTTTCTACAGTTCAATACTCATATCTCATTAACAAAGTTGAATGCCTCGCATGCCCAATATCAATTGTGTACTTTATTTATTCTCGTTGATAGTTATTTGAATTTTTATATCGTTATCTTTCATTTTTAATTAATAGATGTCGACATCTAATAGGTTCACCGCTTATTATCAGAACGTGAGAGGTCTACGAACCAAATCAAGTGACTTTTATCGCAATATTTCTATGGCTAATTATGATCTAGTGTGCTTAACTGAAACGTGGTTAACAGATAGCATAAGCGACGCTGAATTGTTTGATAGTCGTTATTTGGTTTGGCGACGCGACCGTAATTACGAAGAAACTAATCAAAAATACGGTGGAGGTGTCTTAATTGCGTCACAGATTAATCTAAATGTTTATCCGCAACCATCTTGGTCCTCTTCAGCTGAAGATATATGGATTACTATCCACCTGAATAACTCGAATACCCGTACTTCTAATAAATTGCATGTATGTGATCTTTATTTATGTGCACAAAATCAAGGATATTGTTTTTCTAAACAATTTAATAATTTTGTAGAAAAAGTAAGCAATATCTTAACATCCAATCACAATGATCATATTTTAATCTTAGGCGATTTTAATTTGAGCAAAATCCAATGGAATTTTGATACCTCCTCCTGTTACTTCTCACCTACCAATTACCACACAAATGACGAGTGTGAATTTATCAATTTTACCAATATGTTTGATCTCCATCAATTCAATGGGGTATATAACGACAATAGGCGGATTTTGGACCTGGTTCTTTGCAACGAATTGGTCGGAGTTTCAGAATGTCTTGACCCATTAGTATCTGTGGATCCCCACCACAAACCATTGACAATAACGGCTAATTTTATTGACTTCCATTCACTGAAACCAGCACCTCGAACGAAATATTGTTATCATCGTGCTAACTTTGAGGTTATTAATAATGAACTAAACAAGATTGATTGGGATTTATTGCTAGCGGATAAGCCCGTTGAGCAAGCATTGAGATCATTTTACCAGGTACTTTACACTATTCGCGACAAATGCGTACCATGCAAGACGGGAAATTTTGATAATTTCCCTCCTTGGTACACTGCGGTACTCAAAAAAATTATCAGAGAAAAATTCAAGTACTTTCGTAAATTTAAAATTTATGGCAATAAATCTGACGAATTATCTTTTAATATTTTACGCGATAGAGCCAAGTCATTGGAAAACGAATGTTACTTGAATTACATCTCTAAAATAGAGGAGTCTGTAGTACGTAACCCCAAAACGTTCTGGTCATTTATTAAATCAAAATCTAAATCATTCAACCTGCCAAGCAATATGACATACGGTCTCAATACTGCCACATCAGGATCCGACATATGTAACTATTTTTCCGATTACTTTTATTCTACGTTTTCAAATCCCTCTTCAAGTACTCAAAATACGAATTCTCTGTCCAATTACGAACCAATCACCGATTGTTTCATTTCATCAATAGAAGTCAGTAAATCGAACATAATAAATCAATTAAAGCATCTTGATATAAATAAATCTGCTGGACCTGATCAAATACCACCAATATATTTAATTAAATGTGCTGATATAATTGCTGTACCTCTAACAATTTTATTTAAAAATTCTATTAAGGATGGATTTGTGCCAGATATCTGGAAATCGGCATTTATTACGCCGATTCATAAAAAAGGCTCGAAATCAGACGTCGCAAATTATAGACCTGTTTCTAAATTGTGCACAATTGCTAAAGTTTTCGAGAAGGTTATATACGATCAAGTCTATGCAGCTCTTCATCACTCCTTTCATCCAGATCAACACGGATTCATCAAAGGGAAATCAACCGTCTCCAATCTAATCCTCTTTAATGACTTTCTAACTGATAAAATGGATAAAGGACTTCAAACAGATGTGATCTACACTGATTATAGTAAGGCGTTTGATAGAATAGATCATCATCTGTTGATTAATAAGCTTTTCTTGGCCGGAATACGTGGTGACTTGCTAAGATGGTTTGCATCCTACATCGATAATAGAACTCAGGCTGTGGTAGTAAGCAATTACATGTCGAGTTGGGTTGTAGTTCCCAGCGGAGTACCTCAGGGATCACTGCTGGGGCCATTGTTGTTTATAATCTTCATTTCCGATATTCACGATTGCTTTCGTCACTCTAATGTCCTAATTTTTGCTGACGATATGAAAATTTTTAAACCAATTTCTAGTATTTACGATTCGTTCAATCTACAAGATGATTTGCTACGGTTAGATAATTATTGTAAATTAATTAAACTTGATTTGAATCCCTCAACATGTTCTTGTGTAGTTTTCACACGCAAAAAGAATATAATACCATTTAACTATATACTAAAAGGAGAACAATTAGAAACAGCTACATCAATCAGAGATTTAGGGGTGATCAATGATAGAAAATTATTATACGATGAACATATCGATTCTATTATAAGTAAGGCTTATAAGGCTTTAGGTTTCATCATGAGAATGTCTAAAGATTTTAAGTGTGTAAAGACATTGAAAGTACTTTACTGCACTTTTGTCAGAAGCAAACTCGAGTATGCAACGCAAGTATGGAACCCCCAGTATATGATCTATGTAAATCGCTTGGAACAAATTCAAAAAAAAATTATTCGCTTTCTCAACTTTAAATTCAATTGCGTTTCTGACGATTATGACAGTTCATGCAAAAAATATCACATCCTACCTTTATACAGACGTCGGGAAATAGGTGATTTGATGTACCTACTAAAAATTGTATCAGGCAACGTCGACTGTCCTGAACTATTAAATAGACTAAAATTCCATGTTCCCTGTAGATCTCGTAGACACAACCCAGTCTTTCACATTGATTTTACCTCATCCAACTATCGTCGGAATTCATATTTCTTGAGGGTATGCGATGCATTCAATAAACTGATAAGATTATTGGATATTGATCTGTTCGAGTGCAGCCACACAAGATTAAGAAAAATTTTGAGTGCTGAATTTTTTTCCACGTAATAATTAAGTTTCTTTTTCTTTTGTTTAAATTTTTTATTCTTTCTTTCTATATAATTAATATGCCTTAGTATATCATAAATATTTATCATTACTGACATATTTCTGTTTGTTTAAATTTTTTATTCTTTCTTTCTATATAATTAATATGCCTTAGTATATCATAAATATTTATCATTACTGACATATTTCTGTTTGTTTAAATTTTTTATTCTTTCTTTCTATATAATTAATATGCCTTAGTATATCATAAATATTTATCATTACTGACATATTTCTGTTTGTTTAAATTTTTTTATTCTTTCTTTCTATATAATTAATATGCCTTAGTATATCATAAATATTTATCATTACTGACATATTTCTGTTTGATTAAATTTTTTATTCTTTCTTTCTATATAATTAATATGCCTTAGTATATCATAAATATTTATCATTACTGACTTATTTCTAAATGTGGAGACCTGTAATTGGCCATCTATATTGTATCAATGTTTTCTATGCTTTTTTTTGTGCTGTTGGTCTTCCATAAACATTAAATAAATAAAATAAATAAATAAATAAATATATGTAACAAAAGTAACTTCTGGACTCCCTCGCGTTTTCTGTAGATGGTCTCCCTGAGAAGACCTAGGCCGACGTTTCGACACGGTATCACGTGCCATTGTCGAGGCCTTGACAATGGCACGTGATACCGTGTCGAAACGTCGGCCTAGGTCTTCTCAGGGAGACCATCTACAGAAAACGCGAGGGAGTCCAGAAGTTCCTTTTGTTACATACAATAACGCTCGCAGAAACCTCAAGCAAAACATATATATATCAACTATCGATATTGCCCAGGCGCCCGAGTGTGACACATCATTCAGCGCGCGGCTCATGTTACGTGCAAGGTTTGTTTTCCAATAATAATATTTTTATGTATTGTAGTATGCGTAGTTTTTCCATTACCAGTTTCAAAATATAACCAAATCGTATGAAAAGCAGCAGGTAATGGGCGATAGTCAATCACAGATGCTAATAGCCAAACAGTAATGGCAACCTAGCGGATATCAATAGCCACCCGCAGGGCCTAGTAGTGAACAACAGGCGATAGCCGATCGCTTATCAGCTTTTTTTCCAATAATTATTAAATTTTTAATTATTTAAAAGAAGTATTATTTTTGATTATAAATATTTAATATAAACCTTGTTACCACTATGCGTGTTTAATATGTAATATATTATTAATAATACTTGCTGTTCATACCCGGTATTGCACGGGTAAAGGATTAAGTTGGAAATAAATTTGTGGGGGGAAACAAAGGTTCGATTCGAACGGTATAGATTATATCAGGGGGAGGGGAAAGGATAAAAGAAGAGGGAAGAAATGTCACCTATATTACCCGCCGGTCGTAAAGAATAAGTTTCCATATTTTGAGTCCGATCGGTCAAACAGTACAGATTTTCATCGAAAATATATCAGAGGGAGGGGAAGGGGTAAAATAATATGGGGGAAATTTCGCATACGTTACCCGCCGGGTCCTAAAGCATAAGTATGCAAAATTTGAATCGAATCAGAACAGACAGATATGAACTTTCCTGTGCCGTCTCTAGAGGTCTCTGCAATATTTTATTTATCCCGCTAGCAATATGACATAGATAACTTTTATGAAAGGTCAACATTTTATTAATGAATGTCATGATTTATAGTGTGTTTAAATATACTAGGGAGGTACTGAGAGATAACGTGTTCAGAATGTTGTATGTTTTTGAAATAATTATCAACGTTTTTATCAAGCGCACGTGACATTTAATTCGATTTGTAATACTGCAACTTCTGGTACTAATGTACAAATAACTATATTGTATCATATTTTTTCATCTCAACATTGAACTTGTCAGGTTGAAGACAGTAGATCACGAAGGCCGTACGCGAACAAGTTTTTAATATGTACCATTTTTACGCTCGGTTTATGGGAGCATTTTCGTGAATGCGACAACGGAAACGCATAATACAAAATACGACAGTAAGCATGTTTCGTTTTCAAATTTATTTATTTTATTCGGCAACTTTGACAATAAGCGTTGGAAGAAAAAAGCGTAAATAAAATAAATATGGGTTGTATTAAATTTAGATTCCTACCATCATTGGATAACGTTTGTTAAATTTTTTTATCCTAAATGAAGCCATTTAATGATATCTGTTTAGGAAAAATATAAATAAAATCATCTAATATAAGACTGGTTAATGCGATATATATATTCACATGTATGTTGTTCAATGGTACCTACCTTTTTGGTTCGAAACCCCTTTTTTAGTTATTTTACACGATTTTAAGTTCTTCTATACGAGCATGCATGAATAAATTATTTGAAGAATTCACTTCACAAAACAACGAATGTCACTTTTTTGTGAAACTGACCTTTTAATGCCATCTGTTGACTTTTTGGGGTACTATTTTATAAAAAAATCAGAATCGGGTAAAACCGTCATGGTCCGCTGTAATAGTTAAATTTATATCTGATTATCCAACGCAAGAAACAGGAATAACCGCCCATCGAACGTCAAAAAACGTCGTCATCTATTTGAAAGTACGTAAATTTAATATACCTACGTACATACATAGAATATGTTTTTTAGTAATAACTTGATTCAATATTTATATAAAAAGAGCATTATTGAAAGAAATATGGACTTTGAAACTACAAAAAACTGTATTTCTCTAAATAATAAATAATAAATTTCTTTACATTCATTGTTTTTCCCGGTGGAGTCTTAATTTTGAATAATTAATTATAATAACGCTCGGTTCATGCGAAGCCGCAGACTCCTTTACCGACTCGATCACAGCAGTCGTTACTGAGCATTACTGATAAACGAACGAAGCGTTACTGAGAAAAGATGTTACACATCATTTGCGACTGCTGTAAAACTCGCTCAATTTTTTCTATTAAAATATCAGATCCGATCTTCTAAACATCATCTTATTAAGCAATCTGTAGATTGGACTTTGTTAAAGGATTAAAAAAATCACGACATGGTAGAACCAGTCAGAATTATGCTATCACTCGAATGGTCCACACGAATCTGGATTCGACTAGGCCAGCGTTTCCCAACCTTTTTTTAGCTCGCGTACCACTTGGTAGAACACCACGCTTAATTGTACCACTTCGTAAACATCTCACAGATTGTATTTTGAAAAATTTGTTATTCTATTTGCATTATAAATTTTATAGGGCGACTATATTTCCCAGAACTTTATTTATTTAAGTTTAAAAAAAGTATATCAAAGGTTTTATTTTTTCTGATAAAAATGAGACATTTGAACTTTACATATCACAATGTTTTTTTTTTAAATAAAAGGTTCTAACGCTCATTTCTTGTCGAAATTCAGTATACGAAAGGCGAGTATTTTTTTAACTAATTTTTATTTTAAAAAATTACATAGAATTAAATTAAATTATTTGTATAAAAAAATACCGATATTAATAGAAAATATATTTATATAAAATTAATTAAACACGGTAAATGTAGAATTTTTTTTGATAAAAACGAGACAATTTACACTTTCATTTTTACAGCAGAGTGAGTGAAATTGTATTTGAAAATATTTTAAATGATAGTTTTATGATTTTTTTTTTACTTTTTATGTCCGCCTTTACTGATTATTTTTTGCGTACCACTAACTATCCACTCGCGTACCATCGGTGGTACGCGTACCACAGGTTGGGAACCGCTGGACTAGGCTATTCTCGTAAATTCTGGAAACATGGAGAAAGTTACATTACCTATAAAAGGAGATCGACCGGCTACTGCACGCACAGTGTGAGTTGACAGTGGGCTATAACCATGAAATCGAAATCATGTGGCGTGTGTTTTGGTCACGGTCTATAACGATGTACGCGACATCAAAGTTTGCATTTTTTTTCAATAATTATGACTTATTTTCTTCTTAAAAAAAATCAATTTTAATTTGGCTTTAATTGAAATAAATTAATTTTTCATATTCGCTCCAAGTCACTTTCATGATAGTCCAAAGCTTATATAAAAATAATAAAAATAAAAATAAGTAGCTGATAATTAAGGTAGGAATTTACCTGTAGGTAGGAAGTACTGTGGACAAGCTCTGTCACACCCTGTATATTTATAAAGTATTTAAAACATACTGTTAGTACAAGTAAATAAACACTAATTTAACCATTTAAATTATTTAATATTAGAAATACACACAGGGAAAAGAGAAAACACATTTTGGAGAAATTACTGGACATTAGACTCAAATATAATTGCAATTTTCACTAGATACAGTAAAAGACAGTACATTTTCATATTTATTTAAAATATAATAATAATGTTGGCTCCAAAGGCCGCTTACATGATCAATTAGTTGTCTAGTTACATATGCAGACACAGCAGCAATCAAACGTCATTCGATTTCGAAGAAATATGCAGATAACAGCGATGCGTTCGTTATAATTTTTATTGAAAACAGGTACACACTTGAAAAACCCATGGCCAATTAATGACTACACTATTCTAAATGCATGAGTGCGTCGCGCCAGTCGGCGAGCATAATATTATACAGTGAATGATAAAAAATTTGAATAGGTCGTCTTTTAACATCGCTTTTACTATAATCATTTAAACCTTGAAATAGTCGATGGGTTAAATCCTGCATATTCAACATATATTAGATAAACGAACCAACCATCTTGCTGTCGATCGCTTTATAAATCACCTTCAAACACACGACTTTACGTAGTTTTGAAGGATTCTGCACATATAACATACACCACTAAAAAAATGATAATGTAGTTATGTGTTTAATGGATGGAATATCGTAATAACTTTAATTTAATTAACTTTAATTCAATTTTTTAAAGCTAAGTTTTCGATTTAGTTTCGAGTTATTGAATTAAAGTTACACTAGAAAAGGTAGACAATATTAAAAAAAACTAAATGTAATCATAAATTCAAAACTAAACTTTACAAAAAAATGCTATAAATTAGTTGTGAAGAAAATTACAAAAAGGAGTATCTTTACTAAGAAGAAATAGAAATTCTATAATCAAAAATGCAAGTATGTTAATAAATATTATGCCTACTATGAATCTCCCGTATATATTGATCATTGTTCTAGCGAATAATAAAGAAATAACAAAAATGTTGAATGCACTTAAAATTATGATAAGTAAATCGGAGAATATAGTATAATGTTTCGATACAAAGGTTCAAAATTTTTTGTAAACAAATGGCAATATTTATTGCCCAATTACTTCAATAATAGAATGAAACTAAATAAGGATTTTCATTCATGCAATACAAAAAATGACTGTAAGACAACGGAAGAAAATTATAATTATGTACCTACTATATCAATAAATACACATACTTTTAAACATAAATAGGTCAAGCGCCATCTATTAATGTCAAATAAAATTTATTTCAAAGAATATGAAGTACTTTCATTACCCTGTCACTATTGACCCTCTATGAGGGTACAAGCGAAAAATTCGACTGATAACATCAGATCCCAAAAAGATATTAAAAGTTATTAAATTTACCAAATAAAATGCTTCATAAAATGTAGTTTGCTTTTTAAAGCAATACATGACATATTATATTTTAATAGATCTTTTCATGGTAAGATCATCTGTCCTGAAAAGGTTCCGAAAATACATGTGTAGCGGCGCTCAGCCGGCTCGCGCCATCTACCTGCCTACGAGCGGGGACCCTTTTTTTTATTAGGTTAACATAAACAACGTCTGCGGCGGAGACATCGCCGGTTACGTAAACAAATGTAAGCAAAGGGAATCGGATGAGATGACGCCGTCCCCCAGTCTAGATTCATCTCAAGTACCGCCCGGTCGTTGTTTAGAAAACCTGGGTCCGCGTCTCATATCTGTAGTATTTACATTTCTCTTTGTCCTATACTTTCGATATTTTACTATTTTCTTTTGTGATTGATAATTAACTTATGTGCACACTGGAACACTGTATATTTTATTTGCTCCCGGAGCCTAACTCCGGTCGAGGAATAAACGTTGAATAACAGATCATTCTTTCATTCCATCGACCTACGGATATTCCCAACACATGTATTAGAAAATTTGGTTGGCAATAAATCAGGAGATTTTTAAAATACTCAGTAGGTAGGTAGGTAAGTATGCTCTAGCATAACATAACCAATATGATTTGTGAAGATTTTTAATAATCTACATATCTTATAAACTTATATATACACAAATGTAAAGTTAAATTACCTCAATTATCATTGAAAATATCTCGCATGCTATAGGTACGCCCAACTCGTGTACAGAGTACTTACCTACCTAGGTATTGTATTTTATTTCTGAGCTATAAAATGTTCTCAGGTTTTCTAAGCCTTTCAGAATCTTCTGAACAGAGTTTTCATTGGCTGTTCTGCCAAGTGTATACGTCCTCTCTGGATAACGTTTCCATTGTGGGATCCATCATCAGGTAACTGATACCTACCAACATCTTATATGATGCCTCCACTCGCAAACCTTATTTAAAGTGTAAATCATATTTTTAATGCAGTTTTGTAACACATTTTACCTAGGAAGCCTACAAAATAAAAACAGAAATCTAACATTTTAGATCCTTGTATAAAAACACCTGTAAAACTAAATTATTAATAGCATCAAAAACATCGCTTCCTACGCCAAATAGTGTCATTGCATTATAAGTAGGTAGGTACTTGAGTGCATGACTGAATGAAAAATTGGACCGATCTCAAGAAGAAATAGCTCGAATAGAGATAGAAAGAAGTGCGTTTCTCAGAATGAGTAAGATTTTTTTTTTCTTTATTTTTTGCTTTATTCTCTAACCGTGATCTAAGCCTGCAACTAATAATGCGTCTGGTTAGATGTTGTAATTTCGCCATTCTCTTATAGGGAAGCATGGACCGTAATCCATAAAACCGAGGCCTTTGAGATGTCCTGTATCTAGACGCACACCGAAAGATTCCTGGGTGGTTAAGTTACAAAAGTTGAGTCCTCCGGAGTACGGAAGAAGTGCTGTGGACCGTTATAAGAAAGCTTATCTCGGATAAATTAAGAGAGTACCAAAGTATGATCTTTAACAACTCATCAAAATACGGTTTAACCAACCCACCATTATCACCCAGGGGAAAATAATTGGAAAAAGGAGCATGGCGCCACCTCCCATGCCTACGCTACTTGAGGGATGGTAGGTAGGTAGGTACCTACCAATACCAACGTAACTCGATTGAGTTGTTGCTTGAGACAAATAGTGTCAAATTAATGATCGCCGACCTCCGATAGAATTAGAATATAAAAACATTTTTTTGGATAAAAATTATGACAGTCATTTTATCTTTAAAACTGTGTCAAATTCTCGCAAACATATAATATATCCTAGCAGTTGAAAAGATAACAAAAAAATAATATCGCACACTATACAACACAAATAAAATTTACGGAATATTTTTCGTACAAGTGCACGAAAATAGAAATTTTAAACGCAATTTTGTAAAAAAAATCACTCAATGGACGG
>JADDOH010011740.1:0-25707 GCA_016648135.1 Agrypnia vestita
AACGATTTTCATATGTTTTGGATTAACAAATATTAAAATCGTTTAATAATCAAGGAAGCATTGAAAAAATCTGATTGACAAAACTTTATTTTGCCCCCCTGTAAAGTTCGAAATAATCACTGAATTTTGATAATACCCAATGTAAACTTATGTCAATATGCAATATTTTAAGCGGAAAATATGTCGAGAAAACATTGTGTCGAACATCTCTGAACATTATATTATATAAAGAAGACAAAAATTAAACATTCAGTTTAAATAATTGTACCGTTAAACTGTGTTGAAGAGTAGTGAGTTTATATCATTTTACTTATACAATATCATTATCTAAATATTTTTAATACATATATTTATATCTACAGGGTTATTTGGAAAACATTAATAACCTCGCAGAACTATATTCCTGCCTTGATTTTGAGTCGAAAATGTTCAAGCAACCACGACTTAACATAAATATTTATGGAGATATGCGACATTAAAGTTTGCATTTTTTTTTTCAATATTTCTGACCTATTTTTTTGTAAAGCGTTGGACTATCATTACGGATATAAAAAACGACACGTAGCCCAGCGGGCAAGGCGCTGGCTTCTTACACCAAGAGTTCTGTGTTCAGTTCCCACGAGGTCACAATTAATTTATGTGATTTACTCAAGCATAGTTTTTTTTTTGGCCATGTAACTATTTATTAATTGGGCCTCTTGGCCTGTTGAAGCATTTAAAAAAGAAAAATAATAATTAAATAAACAAAATAAATTATTACAATATTTTGTAATATACACTACACATGTGATGCAAATTCCTTTTTCAGGTATCACCATGAAGTTCGTCCTGCTGGTTCTCGGCTTTGTAGCCATCTCCGCCGCTTCAAGAGTTGATTTGACGCGTGAAAAAGGTGCGTTTCTTCCATTACTGTGTATTTTCTTGTTTATTAATTATGTATATTTATATTATTATAGGTTTTTTATATATAATAATTTTTATATAATAATAAACATAGGTATAATTTATTTTTAAAAAAAAAGTTCTTGTACTCATGTACGCGCGTTAGAAGTTATACTTAAAAACTGAAATAAAAACAAAATTACATATTAATGAGGCTCAAAGTAGTAAGCTGTAAAAATTTACGTTGATCATTGTCGATTATTTTATCGAGTTTTATGAAAAGAATTAAAAGTCATATTTACAGACATGTAACTTCAAATATTTAAAATAATTGAGGCAAACAAAAACCTTCTTAAGAACCGATCGAAAAATTCGAATGAACTCGTATATAATAAACAGAATCTGACAGCTGTCAAGAATTCAATATGGCTTCGTCATTGAGACGTTGTTCCCTTTCGGAAAAACTTATGCATTTTCAAAAAAATATTTACCCATTTTCATGTTTTATCTATTTTCAGCCCAAAATGGATCCGTATTCAAAAGTTTCGAACCTATGCAACTTTGACAGCCTCACTGAATGTCGAATGAATGAATGTGTTTTTTGTTTTGAAAACGGATATCTGACAACTAATTACCTTGTATTTGCAGTAAATAGGTAATTTCTCGAATATCGCTTTTAATCGTTTTTGGCATGGTGACAAAAAAAAACTCTTAAAAAACGATAGATATATTCATGAACTGGCATGTAAAGAGAATCTGACAGCTGACAAGAAATCAATATTGCGTCCTTAGTTCTATTATTACATTTCCGCCACATGTTCCGCTACATGCTGCGTGCGCAACTTCCGTTACAATAAAAATTTACACTGAATGCGCCCAAAGACTACACTTTAAAGACTTCCATACGTTTCCCATATAAACAGTTTCGTCTCTGTGAGACATCTATAATTTGTCTTAATTAATGGTTATCTCTCCGTGGATAAAATTACTATTTTCCATATATTCCATTCCAAAAAAAATGTTTTTATTTCCATATATTGTCATATATGGAAATAAAAACATTTGTTTTTTAAATTATACTTTTTAATTTTCTGTGACGAGTTTCGCCTTACAAGGGCATTATTAATCAAGAGATTGATAATGCCCTCATAAGGCGAAACGCGTCACAGAAAAGTAAAAAGGAGAACTTAAAAAAAAGTGTTTTTATTTCCATTTGTGTGATTATGAAGTTCTATAAACTTACCTCTGAAACAATAAATTCACTATATATTTTATTCTAAAAACATACATTAAAAAATCTCTTTATTAATAAATATATATAACCGCAAAGTTATTTTGCTATCATTAAAGAAAACACAAAATTGTTAGACTATAGATATTCTACTACTACTATAAAATAGCTGTCAGTGAAAATATTGAAACGTTCGATCTAAAGGTATGTGTTATTTGTTTCAGATGTACTGTCATCTAAGGTTGAAAGCAGAGCCTTTGAGACGGAACTTCGCGCCTTGATGGAGAAGTTCAGAGCCATCATGCCCACGGGGAGCGAGGCCCTGGGAATCCCCATCCTGGACCCGCTGCAGCTGGACACCTTCAAGGTGGACCTCAGCATCCCGGAACTGGCTAGGTATGCAATCTTCACTATACACCATCACATAATGAAGGATTATTTTCTAGGGGTAACCCACGTATTGTATATCCTGAGAAAGACTGTTATTATACAGCCAATGTTTCGGACAGATAGCACTGTCCATTGTCAAAAGGATTTTCGCCTTGTATTTCGAGTTCTGTTTTGAATTGATAGCGAGCACACCCGTTCACCCCAGAAGTCGATATCAAAGTATTCAATTCCAATCTAGTTCTAAGTCCAACTTCTGGAGTGAAGTTGGACTTGAAACAAGGCGAAAATCCCTTTGACAATGGACAGTGCTATCTGTTCGAAACGTTGGGTATATAATAAGAGTCTTTATCTTAAATATTACATTTTTTCCCAATATTCATAATTTATCTTTTAGAAAAATAGAAAAGATTAATAGAAAAAATATTTTAAAAGATGATGAAATCTACTCAGAGACAAAATATATTGTTTGATTGTTGTTTTGTTCGTATGATCAACTTTTTATAATGCGATGAATTACTTACAAATGGATAATATGTATATTAATCAATTAATAAAAAGGAGATTATATATGTGGGATGTAAAAACAAAGGCAGCAATATCCAAAAAATTAAAAAAATGATTCGATTGCAGATTACTTATTTTAAGTATACCGAATCTAGATTTGATGTATTCGAAAATCATGTTTCCTGTTGTATAGATAAGTTTATAGACTATGTTTCCTATAAAATCTCGAATTCGGTACAGTATAAAATAGTAATCCTCGAAGACTGCATTTATTTTTTTTATATTTCTGCCTTTACTTTGACACCCACAAAAATTGACGCTAGTCTACTATGTATGTATGGTGTAATTGGATAACGCGCTATTCCTGGATAGAGTAGATATCCGTTGGTTCGTATCCCGGTAGCAGCCTAAATATTTTTTCGTTGATTTGAATTTTCTGTATGTCTTTTCTAATTGATTAATAAATTTGTTTAAAAAATTCACAGAACTTTGTTCTGAAAAATTGCAACTTCACAACAAGAATTCTAATATCCATTATTTTAATTTATTGAAGTTCAAAAGTTTCTAACTATGTTAAGTGTTTAAAAAATCAAGCAAAAAGAAATTTAAAAAAAAAACTTTTCAAACAAATGTAAGAAAACCAACTGAACGATTCGAAAATATTTTTTACTTTTTTAATATTATTAAAATTTCATAATTTAAGAAATTTAAGAAATAAATAAGTTTAAAGATTTAAAGCATTAACTTTGTGGTCAGATATTTTAACAGAATGTTATAATATTTATATTAGTAGGTATGCATATAACAATAAAAAAATATTTTTTTGTTTACCGGTTTCGAGACGTAATCCTTCTCTTCGTCAGGACAACTACTACCCTAGCATGTAAATATTACTACACACCACACCATAGTATCATTTACACATCAACACCTTCACGAAATACTCTTCACATGCGTGTTACCCTAATTAAAGCATGTTGACCTTTAGTTAGAGTAACAGGTATAAGGAGAGTATTTTGTGAAGGTGTAAATAATGCTATGTTTGTGGTGTGCTCTTTGTGTGCTTGTTACACGCTAGTATAGTTGTTGTCCTGACGAAAAGACGGGTTGCGTCTAGAAACCGATAGAAAAAAAAATAATTGAACGTAAATAACATTTTGTTAAAATGTAAGTATTATTCTGAACTTGCAGGCTCGAAATGGATTTAACCGATCTCCTTATAGATGGCATGAAGGAATTTGTCGTCCGGGATATTTCCTTCACGGTGCTGAAGATGAGACTAGACTTCAATGTGACCATTCCTCTGCTGAAGGCCAGAGCCGGTAAGACTCCCAGAATTGTTTTGATTTATGACAATTCTTTTGTCCCCGGCAGTTGCCTTTAAAGCCTGAAAACCTATATTGTCTGATCTATTCTTAAAGTAACAATATTGTTACTTGGTGATCGTTACCCTACACTCAAAAGTAGAGAAACATCGAGACATTTTTCAAATGACAATATTTCTATCATTGTGCCGAAATATGTACGTAATATGTCTGGATGAATAAATTGGTGAATGTATGTAAAACAAACTTTTCAAACATCTTAGACAGAACTATAGATTGCAATGACTGTTTTGTGTGATAATATTGTCACGTGTCGTGGCTGTGGTAGGAATCAATGAAAATGCTGGAAATTAATTAGTGATTTATTAATTATTGATTAATTAACTATTCAATGCACAAAGTCACTTAAAATGAATTGAACTTAACGCTGTTCTTTAAATAACACTATTTCGCAGTATATCACTCGTAAATGAACACTTTATTATCACTGGGTACCATGTATTTATCATTTGCTTGAATATTCTGTTCTTAATTCTCGCTCTCAATATGTATCGCGTTTATTTTCAACGCCAATTAGGTACTTCGCTCGATTATTCGTTTTATATATCGCTTCGCAATTCACGACTGGGAATTGTTAAACACAACTGTAGATATTTATACTTAAATGCTGGTATTTTCGTACTTTGTGCGAAAATACCAGCATTTAAGTAAGATAATGGTAATGAGAAGGTCCTCGTCGCTTCTCTGTTGTACCAGGCGTTTAGATGTTTTTAGACGTTTCCCGAAGTTTGTAGATCACCCTAGATTGTTATAGGCCGTTCTCGATCCTTCTTATTATGTTATGACATATGACAAGGAATTCAGACAGTGCGCTAATTCTTTTTAGCTTCTTGTTACAATATAAATATCGCTTCGACACCAAATAAACAGGTCTTTTTTAAAGACACCCAGACATCGTAGAGATCGTTGCATTGTGTAAAGTGATCACTTAAGCCAGCTTATACAGGTCATAAGCCCTAGTCAACCCTATAAAAGATTTCGTTACACGTTTCCCATATAAAAAGTTCCGTCTCTCTGAGACTTCTAATCAGATCAGCTGTCAATATATGATTGATTTATAAGGCTAAGCCATGGTCGATGGAAATGAATTCTTTGTAGGTACAAGTATTATTTTATATAACTTTATTAAGTATTATATAACTTTATTATTGTATTATTTTTTCTATCAGTTGAGTTATGTAATCTAAAAATATTGTTTATTAGAGTACTTGTTAGAAAAACAACAGGTGTCTATTAAAGATTATAATATGATTGATTGAAATTTTGGAATAGGTTTTTGATAATCAACTGCTCGTATTATGCAATATATTTATTCGATCGATATTTTACGGGAAAATCTGTCTTTAATATAATACAAGAATTTATAAAACTCCTGGTCACAATATTGTATAACTTAAAATTAAAATCTAAAAAAATTTGTTAGTTTGACAACAATTTTTAAAAATGTTTTTTCTTGGACTTTAAAAGTGATATTAAATATTTTAGATTATTGTGATGAAACTCCAACATTTCAGTTTTAGAATTATTGATTGGGTAACATTTCTTTTTTGATTTTAGGCCATTACATCTTGGACGGGACTGTCATGGAAAATTTCAATATCTTCGGA
Source organism: Agrypnia vestita (assembly GCA_016648135.1). Lineage (NCBI taxonomy): Eukaryota > Metazoa > Arthropoda > Insecta > Trichoptera > Phryganeidae > Agrypnia > Agrypnia vestita. The sequence continues at coordinate 6,000 of JADDOH010011740.1, forward strand.
GAAGGAAAGGGAGAGTAAGATACATTTATCTCTCATTAATTAGTTTACTGTAATCAAAAATGGCGCGAAAAACAAAAAATAACATTTTCGCACACTACTTTGATAATAACTTTGTGAAAGTGAATTTTCTAGATTATTATTACTACATCAACTTACCCGCACGGATTCGCACGCGTAGATTTTTAATCATTTTAAGTCATTTTTTATCAATTGTGTATTAGCCTTAGCATATAGATATATGTCGTTAAGGATTTTTTATAGAAATTTTTGAGTTCTACAACTTCTCTGCAGAAAGTATTTAAATATGTCTCACCGTTAAGGCAGCTTTCGTAAAAAAACATTTTTTCTTCGACTTTAGTTGTAAAATAGGTCACCACGAAAAGCCCTTTTACTTCAAGTGAATAATATATAGCCTCTGTCCACCCTGTAAGTCCATTCTAAATATTGGTGAAAGAATTTTAGATGAGTATTTTTGGAGATTACCTCCTACATCCAAACTTACAAATTTTACCTCTTTATATATTAGTGTAGATAACAGGTAATAATCCGAGAAGGGTGACAGGAAATCACTTGAGAATTTATGCCTTTAAAATAGGAAAATAATTTCATTTATTTGAAAAAAAAAAAATTTATGTATATTTAAAAAAAAATAGAGATGCGAACACGGAATACGTGTCACATCAATATTCTTACTATTTTCAAACTAAGCTAAACGCTTGTGCTATGAAAATAGGACTAACTTGCTAGTCTGGAGTGAGGTTTGAACCCGCGACCTTTGGATCACGAGGCGAGTGTCTTAACCACAAGACCAACAAGCTACAAGCTATAGCTATGTAGGTATTTTCTGAGAACACAATTACATACCCGATGTTTTGCACAGAGGGATAATTATTAAATGAGATAAATTCTAGAAGTCTCACAGAGACGAAACTATTTATATGGAAAATCTATATGAAACTCTTTTATAGGGTAGCCCAAGGCTCAGGGTATACATTTCCCAAGGCTTCGTCTCTGTGAGATATTTTTAATTTATCTTAATTAAAATATTTATATTGATATTTTCGTTTGACGATTTCTCTATAAATTAGGTACACATTTTTCTTCTTTCTATGAATTTTCATTGTTACAAAGTATGAAAATACCAACTTATAGAATATATCCTTCAACGATGTTCAACATCAAAATTTATTATGACAGATTCAAAGTCCACGTTCATTTAAAAATTATTTATTGAAATATGTAAAACTTTGTTTCTGCACGTGAATTGATAAGGTCCTGCCCGATCCAATATCTCACTCATATTATCTTATTCGTTTTAACACGTTCCCTTTAAACATAGTAAAGTATAAGTAGTAAACATTTATGATATAATATTCGACTACGTAGTACTTTTCAGATTAACAAAATCCCCAAAAAAACAGTTTTTAATAACGCAAGAGTTTATGTCATATACCGAACTTCTCATTTTGCCGAAAATGTCGGCCTGCCGAAATGAAACACTCGAATATAATTAAAGTTATATTTATCAGCAAAATCAATAGACATAAACATAACTAAAAATTCTGTAGTTCGCGTTAACCGTCACTCGATAATCTTCCACTTGTCTGTGGAACACTTTGAGAAGCCGTTTGTATCACAACATTTCGCTCATTCCGCACGTAAGTTGGTACTCTGGTACTTTAATCGCTTGTCGTCAATACCCGCTCGCTGTCTGCTTCGCCAAACGTCAAAACGTTAAGATGGAAATGTGATTTTCTAGAATCTTCCGGTATATCCTCGCGTATTCCATCGTTTATTCTAAAATAAATCCAAAGTGTTAGAAGACCCTGATTATTCTGTTCCTTTAGTTTCTGGCATCTCATGACAATATCACAGAAATGTCCTTCTGTGTGTCTCCTATTGTGAAGTTTCAATAGAATGATGCAAGTGTCATTTTATGATGAATTACGAATCAAGTGTTTTTGTGGACACAATAACATATTTTTTTTTAGATTTCTGTGAAACTTTCCCGGAAATATTGGACTAACTAACTAACTAACTCACCATCACGCCGTTTCCCCGTGGGGGTAGGCAGAGAGGATAGAGCGCCATATTCTTCTGTCCTGATATACAACTTTCGCTTCGTCTACATTCATACATCTTCGCATGCAAACTCGACGGTTGTTCAGGCTTCTAACAGGACCATCTTCCAGTATCTGGTTAATCTGGTCATGCCACGTCTTCCGTGGTCGCCCTCTCTTTCTGGCGCCGTCAACACTCGCATCATATATCTATCTTACCATTCTTTCCTCATTCATTCGCTCAACATGCCCAAACCACGTGAGCAACCCTATTTTTATTCTATGTATTATGCTACGACCAGCTTTACATTCATTCCTAATAATTGGATCTAAAGAAAAAACAAAAAACACAACTTGTAAGGAATATGTTTAGCATAAAATCGTCCCACCTTGCAACGCACCCGTTCTAGGATAGATTTTTAATACTAGTAACAAAGTATTGTGTTAATAAATATTTATTTATTTTCAATTCTAGTTTTGAAATAGAAAAGTTGGAAGCTGACACATACGGCTCAGTCGTCATCCGCAATGGTCACCTCTTCATGAATAAGTTCGAGGCTTCCCTAAGAATGTCCAAAGTTAAGGTTAGTAAATATACTAAATAAAATAAACATTTTGTATTCTTAAATAAAGAATTTTTTTTGCAGTTTGATCTGTATGAATTTCATCATTATCATCATCACTATTGGCACAACAGCAAATGAAATTTTTTTTATTGTTTCACTTCCTTATTCTTTTTCTTGGGAGGAAAAATACATCCTTAACTCAAAATGCTAATAATAGAACGATTGCTTCGTTCTATTGAATTTGCATACTTTTTTGATAAATTTTATTTTTACTTAAATTGATATTTTATTGAGTATTCTTTATTTTATAAATGTGTTTTCTTCTTATTAAGGATTAATTTATTTTAAATAATTTGTTATATTTGAACTTACCTATTATTGTTTCTTTTTTTATTTTGCTTACTTACTGTTCTTTATTTTATTACTTTATTAGAAAATATTTTTACTTATTACAGATTTTTTTTTAAAGTTTTTTTACTTATAATCGTTTATTTTTTAAATACGTAATTTCATTTGACTCGTATTAAGGAAAATGAATTTTTCATGTTCGATATAAGTTACTGTAATCATAGTCCAACGTTTTACAAAAAATAAAACAGAAATATTGAAATAAAATGCAAATTTTGATGTCGCATATCTCCACAAATATTGATATTAGGTCATAGTTGATTGAATATTTTCGACTAATGATTAAAACAGGAATCTTGTAACATCCTATATATAGATTTTTGAAAAAAAAATGTTTATTTTCTAAATGTGTTTTTACTTCTCATTGCATATTTTTGTTTATTTTTAAAAAAATGTGTTTTTCACTATCGTTTATTTAAAAATATATATATTTTAGGTGTGTATAAAATGCTTGTAGGTACGTTAAGCGTAAAAGATGATAAAGAAATAAATCCAAAAGCATTTTTTGCTAATAGGTTTTTTCATTTAAAATATGATAGAGACCTGGAAGGTCTATGGATAACATTTACATAATATTTCGATATAATAATAATAATGGCATAAAGTCATTTGGTTGAGTTTTAGCATTTTTGTCACTTCTATTTTAAAACTGTCAGTAGTCAATTGTTTGGTCTGTTGTGGCAGGTCGTTGTATAATTTTAATCCGTTACAAATTGGTCGTGATTGTCCTGTTTTTGTTTTGGCTTGAGTTATGTTTTGAGGTAGTTTTAAGCTTTTCTAGCGCAGTGTTGATGAGTTTAGTTTATTTTGTGTAATTTAATGTCCTCGTCTTGTATTTCGCCATCTGTTAGCTTGTGTTTCTGCGTCATTTAACCATCTAACCAAGGGTTCTAATAAAATCAACTCTGCTATTCTTGTCACGATGAACATTGATTGCATTGTCACTTGCAGTCCAACCTGGAGGGTCTGATGGGTGGTGGCGAAGAAGGAGAGCAGGTCAACCAGCTGATCGAGGACGTGCTGCCCGCCCTCGTGGTCTCCGAGAGAGAGAAGCTGTCGGCCTTCATCGGCAACATCGCCATGGACTTCGCCAACGGCTTCCTCACGGATATGACGCTGCAGGACTTCATCGACTTCATCACCGGAATCACAAAGCCACAATAACTGCGATTATATGTTTATGTTTATTTTTCAAAAATGTATTCATGTCATACGACAAACTTAAGACTAAGTATAGAGACACGAGAACATGTAACAGTATATTATTGATGGATTTTGATGATGGACGATGATGGTTTAGATTGTAGAGAATAATAATGATAGATTATTAAAATATTTTATCATATTTACCATGTTATCTCTGCTTGTGTTTTTGAAATTATTTTATTTTTTCACTACTAGTTTCGAGAGAATCAGAATCTCTCATCGGCAGATGAGGTATCAGACTAACTATGTATTTTTTATAAATAAAGAATTTTAACAAGGATTCTGTTAATTTTTTTTTAGTACCTAGGTATTACTATATTTTTAATTATTTTTAAAATGTCCATGTCGAAAGTACCCATGGCTGTGGATCATATATATTATGATTGCTTCAAAAACGCAGCATGCTCTGCATGGATTTGTCATTACCAGTTTCAAAAATTAACCAAATCGTATTAAAAGCAACATGTAATGGACGATAGCTAATCACTGACTAATAACCGCGCACTGTCCACTGTCGGCAGCGCAGCGATCAGTATAGGTCGTTTCATATAGCTTGCAATTAAGTTAGTGAGGGTACAGCGCGTAATACGCGCATTGTTTCGTTGTGTTAAGTTTATGGATACGAGAGGGGCATATCCTTAAACTTAACACATCGAAACAATGCACGTATTACGCATCTAACTCAATCGCAAGCTTATATGAAAAGACCTTTACCAGTTACGGCCAAGCGGGCCTGGTATAATAGCAAGCAACACATATACACATCAAGTCATACTCGATGAATAATTGTTTTTTCTGTGAAATGTGGGCCCGTACCATCATGTCGTATAGTCGCTATTGCCGGTAAAAAATGAAAGCAGCATTTCTAATAAATCTAACGGAGTTTTCAGTCTCTTATATGTATGTAGATTATTTTATTCAAAAGTATTATTACAAGTGTTTTCAACATATTCGACAGAATAAATAGAGCATTGTGAATAATATACATGGGTGAGTGTTGAATGCAACAAGAAAAGTCTGTGAAAGATTTGACACTTTCAGATAAACAAAAGATGTTTGAAAGCAGACGAGGCGAGAAGAATGTGTCAGGACAGAAGAATGTGACATTCTATGATCCCTGCTCACGTCTATGTGGTAACGGCTCGACTTATTATTGGCTAATTTACGTTTACGCAACAGCCATTTCACAAGAGCTATAAATCAGAAAAAAGCTCAACATTTGCAGTGACAAACTAGATTTTCAATTATTGTCGCTGACAAGTATTTAAATATCTGTTACATGTCAGAAAACAATCAGGTTAATTAATCGATTGTTTTCTGCTGTTAAACCTTCAATGCCTGCGTGCACAAATCAATACCTGCCTTTTCCCAAATATTAGTGTTTACTTAAGCATAATTTTCAATTTCAATTTATTGATTTTTAATGTAACATTTACAAACATATACGTTTAATTCGTAAATATTATTAACAAGTGAGAAAATATACAAATAACAATTTAGCAAACGTATATAAATTCATTCATATCAAAGGTGTAGGAGAATCCTGCTTGAAAAACCCTCTCAAGAGACATGGTATAGAGTAATATTGTTCAACATAGCAGTAGCTCTTCCAACAGGCATAACCATTGACCGGTTGGTCCTGTATATTGGAATGTGAAACAATCTACGCCAAATAAATGCCAATGTACTTATCTCTTCTTTAATTGTAAAATCATTAAAGCAAGACAGATATATTTTTGTTAACATAAAAAAGAAAACCTAAAGAGGCCGACTCTTTAGTAAATTAGCAAGAATAAATAACTTATTGAAGAAGTTAGTTGAGAATGAAAGAACAAATCAAATCTATTTAGTCTTGTACGATGATGGACGGAATTGCCACCACCGAACGTGGATCGGAGTAAAAAAAAAGAGATTTTCCTCCTCAATCTCCGCCGATAAAGTGCATGGTCTAGACACTCCAAATATTTCTATTACAACAACTAGCTACTTATACAATTGAAATTGTGTGAATTGTGAAATACCACGTGTTTTAATCGAGTGTATTCGGAAACAGAGCGCGATATGTCTATTTCCGAAAGGCTTTAACTTAACCTGCGGCTACGTCGAATTTGGAAACAAAGCTAAACGTCCATTTTCGAAAAGCTTAAACTTTCAAAAACATCGGATACGTCGGTATTTTAGGAACCGCACGAAAAACGTCCATCTTCCAACAGAGAAAAGGAACTCCGTGGTTCTAATTGTCAAAATCCTGGATAGCAATTGGAGCAGAATACTTCGAACACCAATTCCGACCAATGACACTTCATTATTTCTATCGGCGGCCAGCGATCACGACACAAGTATATTAGTAAAAAATTAATCAAACTAGTGACCTGGGGATTTGAGAATGTGATATCAATTCAATGTAAGTGAGGATTCATAATCTTCTAAAGGAAGTAAAATAATCCAAATGTCATTAAACGTCAACTAAGAATCAATGCTGGAATGAAGACTGCTGTGCGCCAGTATTGCTGCAATTCCGCCGGAAACGACACGCCGCCGCCGGAAGCTACGAAACTTCTGAATTTGAGTAGAAATGTGTGTCGCGCATCTGAACGACATCGTTTTCGAAACCGAGAGAAAACAAACTGTCCTCCTAGGTTATGAAAAAATATTTTGAATAGCATTTTACGCGCCTTTTTTATTAAAAATAATTTGATTAATCACTTGCAAATATGTACAGAAAAAAACATTTTTTTTAGAAAATGGTAAGCTCGTTATCAGCAAGATAGATTTATTTTTTATTTATCTATTTAATCTGAGAGATTTTCCTGCAGGACCTTGTATAATAATTAATAATAATAAATAAATTACTTTGTTTTATAGCTTGAAATTTTACGAATAATTTATAGCACGATTTTTTCAAAAATTCTTAAAATTGGCTAAGTTACAGCAATTTGAAGTTAGCGCGGTAGGTGAATTTCTTAACTAATTATTCTTTAGTGATTTTCTGGCAACTCCTTTTTTAGACCGGTGAATAAAATATCTTAAAAACTATCAAATAAACGATATAAAATTATCTTACAAATAAAGCCGTACCATGGCCGTTATCAAAGATTTTTATGTGTTATATTTTATTTTCAAGTTCTATACCTCTAGCAAATAGAAAATAGCAATATTACGATTTCTGTATCTTGATAATTATTTTATAACATTGTAATACCGTCAATGTTAACGTTTTAAGTTTGACAGGTTTTAAATTAATTAATTCGAGCAATCAGAAAGCTCTAAAACGTAAACAAACACGTAATCACAAATTGTGAATAACTTAAGGTTTGTTTACCATTCAGAGCTTTCTGATCGATTGAATTCGTTAATTTCAAACTTGTCAAACTTAAAACGTCAATATCGATGGCATTAGAATATTATACGAGCTGTCAAGATACAGAAATAGCAATATTGCCATTTTCAGAATACAGCCGGTTACATCAAGCGCTCTCTACGATAAAATCGACATCTACACATACTGAAAGGATTTTTCCCTGAGTGTCACTTTTTATAAAAAAAATTGAAATAGTTTTCTAACATTTTATTATTTAATTAGTGTATATTATAGATATCTCACAGAGACGAAACTGTATTAATTATGGGAAAGTAGGTATAGAAGTCATTTGGGTGTAACAGGACTTATGACCTGTCTTTTGGTTGGCTTAAGTGATCACTCTACACAATTGTAACATTCACCATTTCCACCCATGATAGAATATACCATGCTTATTCATTTTTTGGAAGTTGTATATATGTTCAAATTGCGTGAAGCTTTCATATATGAGTTGTAAGCGCCTTTTTCCATGCGGCCTGTACAAAGCCATTTTCATTCCCCTAAATCCCCACAGATGTCGCTAATGAGAAAATCTACAATTGATTTTACGGAATTTTGGGAGCAATATACTTTTATTATGTGTAATGAAATTCATCCGAATACTTGCATTAAGCCATTTTCATTCCCCTAAATAGGGGAATGAAAATGGCTTTGTACAGGCCGCATGGAAAAGGCGCTTACAACTCATATATGAAAGCTTCACGCAATTTGAACATATATACAACTTCCAAAAAATGAATAAGCATGGTATATTCTATCATGGGTGGAAATGGTGAATGTTACAATTGTGTAGAGTGATCACTTAAGCCAACCAAAAGACAGGTCATAAGTCCTGTTACACCCAAATGACTTCTATACCTACTTTCCCATAATTAATACAGTTTCGTCTCTGTGAGATATCTATAATATACACTAATTGATTAATAATGTCTCTGTGACATAAATCCAGCACTGTTTTGAAAGATTTGAACAAACTCAAAATATTCTTTTATTATTTAATGTATCCTGACGAAGAGATCCTTAAACATGTTAATATTTTCGATACATGGGCCGTGAAAACAAAGTTTTGTTTTATTAATTATATTAATAATGTAATTTATTATTTAAGTTCAGATAAAAAATAATTTCAAGGTTCTTCTTTTGTAATAATCGCGGTCAAATAAAAATGATTAAAAAAATTTTTTTGCACTTTCCTTTTTCCTTTCTTTTTTTATTGAAAAAATACATATTTTTTTATTCATGTTTAAAAAACCGAAATAGGCGGTTTCTGAAAACAGTTTTTCATAAATACTACTATATTGTGACTGAGAATACCCCGTTGACGAACATTATATTTCATTTTTATTTTGCACTTGTAAGCTCTCATTTAAAACTTGTTTTTGAAAATGATGCCTGATTCAAATTTCCAAAAAAAAATTAGATACTCTTGATATACGAGTGTGTATGTGTGTAGTAAATTTCAAAAAGTATGGTCTGGCATAAAGAGGTTATAATAAATTATTTGATCGGGTCTCACAGTTAAAAATTATACAGACTAACTAAACCTATTCTTTAGGTGAGGGGACTGGAGCACAGTGATATTATATATTTAAGAGACATTTACACACAGGTACAATACATTGTTGTCGCAAAACAAATTTCAAGAAGCATTCCAAAATACGAACAGTATGAAAGAAATCAAATCCTTGATTATGTCCGTCCGAAAATCCGAAAAAAAATCCTTTTGTATTGTGACATTGTATAATGCGGAAATTTTTTGGTCCACACTGTGGTTATCATATTTGAAACACGTGGCCAATGTTACAATACATAACCAATGTTAAATATAAAAATGGTTTTGATACAATAAAAATTATTACTAAATGATTTCTGCTTTTGTATTTTAAATTGTCTTGTAAATAGATACTCCTCCCATAAGCTCGAGCTGTTGGCTCATATTATGGGGAGTTTAATGTCTTTAAAATGTAACAACATAAATTTATTTATTCTAAAAATAATCATTACTACCTATGTATCTACTGTATAAATAAATAAATTTAAAAAAATTATAATTCAGTTAAAGTATTTATTCTTGCATAATTAAATCCCTAAAAAAGGGTTTATTTAAGAATAGACGTTGTATTTTTTAATTTTTATAATTTCATTCCAAGCCGAGTTTCTTCAAGTCACGTCATTTTGTAATAAAGCGCGTCTATTTTCTAAGAATTTTTTTTTTTACAATTTTTGGCCTTTTTTAAACAAATCAAATATAAAATCGAATATAAAAAAAATCTAAAAGATTGTACTTGTCGACAATTTACAATAAAAGATTTCCTGGTCAAATGATTAAAAAATACCAAAATATATTTTTAATGATTCTCATCCTGATTATGAAAAACAAAAGATTGTCTTATCGTATTTTTTTGATATTCTTAAAAAATGTTCGGATTCTTCTATTTATCTTGATTTATCGATCACGCTTGTAGTAATTCTCTTGAGGCGATAAGATTATATAAAAGCATTCGAATCATGTATTGATATCAGATTATTTTTATTAAGAAAACATTACAATCAAAAAGTTACGCCACCCTAAAAGTAAATTATTATTGATTCATATTATTTTGTGGCATACATACATGACATGTATACCTATTACATATTTTTTAATAAGTCACAATTCTCAGAACGTACTTCCTCCCCTATTATCATGATAACATTTTTTTATAATAAGATAAAATAGATAAGACGTAGAGTACGACCAGCCTTACAATGCGGCTGAGATTTCTGCCACGCGCATCTATTCTAAGAAGCTAATTTAGCTCTCTCCGAATGTATTTGTGCGCAGATTAGTTCAACCGAATTGATTATTCTATACTTAATATCCGCTTAAAGTTTATTTGAAAAATGTCAAGACATTTTTCAGACGTCAATATTTCCTTCATTATAGCGGAAATATTGCATTTAATTAAATATTTTATTTTATATTATATTTAATATTCATCACGTCAAGTGACGCAGTGTACAATGTTATAAAAAAGCGGTCAAAACATGGTTGTTATGATAATGTAAACCGAGTAAGACCCATTGATGATTAAAATTAAATTTAAATAAATCACATCAAATTTACACAAAAAATCTAGTCTAAAAATGAACTTGAAACATTCTGTCGTCGATAATGATAAATAATAATAATAATTATGGATAATTTATGTAGCGCCATTTTCGTAAAAATTTCACCTCAAGGGCGCTTTCCCCAAAAATAGCTTCTAGTTTAGTTCTACAGTAGTATTTAAAAGTTGACATTAGAAATGATATTTCAAAAAGGTACGTTTTGAGTCTTCTTTTAAACACTGTTCCGTAGGAAGAGATTTCCACGCCTTCAGATCTGCCACCGCAAATGCTACAAAACTTAGTCTTCTGTCAATGATTGAGCGGTTCTACAACCGTTCCTGCAGCTGAAGTAGTGGCTGACCTCAAAGTCTTCCATTCAAGTTCTCAGGGATGCAGAGGATCTCTTAAAAATACAGAGGCGCCATATTATGTGTCGCCTTTTTAATTCAACTCTTTGAGGGAAATGGACAGTTCACAGAGTAGTTCACGCAAAATAGAAGTTATGTGCTTTTTGATGTTCCATATATTTTCCTTGCTGCCGCATTCAGAATAGATTGTAGTCTATCATTATTCCACAGATGGATTTATGCGTAGATAAACAGCCTCGGCGGGAAGGTAACTCCAAATACTTATGATCTGTCTTAGTTGATAAAGTAAGTACAATTTTACTTATTTGTGTGCTCATGGAGAGATCTGAATCAATGTGCCTGAAATTCTCATGTGAGATCTGAATCAACGTCCAACAGCTTAGCGACACAACGAACACCAAAAATTAAAAGTGGAAGTATAGACATAAACAAATACATAAGATAAATAAATATACGGGAATTCAATCACTAATTAGGATATATATATTGTGAAAACTAATTTAAGTAAATATATTTACGTAGTTAAAAATTAAAATTAGTTTGTTGATTATTCAAAAAATTAATTGATTATTAATGCCTTATGGCGGCACCAAGGCTATTTTTCTTAAGATAAAAAATCCGAAGTGATGCCTAACTTTTGACAACAAATGTATAAATTAATATGCAATCATTTGAAGAAAAAAATTGCAAAAACCGATTTGTCCTCATCGAGTAATCAAGCTCTGTCGTCAAGCAGTAAGTACTCCTCAATATATTACTTAGATTTTTAGACAAGTTAAAAAAAATATTTGGTATTTAATATACTTTTTTATAACATTTTTTTATTTCCTGTTTAAACCATAAAGATACATAAACTTTAACGATCTACTTCTCAGAAAGGAGACTTAATCTTGACCTTGGAGACGGACTTGCCACATTCCATTTTTTTGAATAGATATCTCAGATATTGAAATTATGTATGCTAAATATAATATACCTATATAATTTTGTTGATATTGTTTGGTGTTACACACAGACCACTAAAATATAATAGACATGAACTAATGAAAATTTCGTGGTCCATGCTGTGTTTCTACCGCTGATTCTACTACTTTTGACTTGTTTAAAAAAAATACTACTACGATCTTGTAAATTTTGAAACGATTTTGAAAAGGTCAAACTAAATACTCCTAAAAATTATAATGTCTTAGTAAACAAGCCGCGCTTTATTACAAAATTACATTTTTACTTTAATGTATAGTTTTTAATGAAATTAAAAAAATAATAAAAAACAACCTCTTTTGTAAAAAAATACGTTTTGTTTACTAAGGTATTTAATTATGCAAGAATGAGTATTTTAACTTCATTATACATTTGTGTTAAATATATCTAAAGTGGGACATATTTCCTTTGTGCCGCAGTCCCCTCGCCTAAAGAAAGGGTTTAATTCAACTCTATACAATTGTTTACTCTGTGGGTGTTAGTTACATAAATTTTTTTGAAATATTTAAAATGTGCTTGTTTTAAGTTTTAATTAAATATTTTCTTTAACTAATTAGATAATTGAGTTTTTTTAATAGATATTTTCTATTTTCGAAACTGGGAATTTTTTTAAAAGGGTTTGTGTTACCAATATATTTATTTTGATTTCAGAAAGTAAAATGAAGCTGATTGTGGTGTTTCTAGCCGTCATGGCCGTCGCCAGTGCGGCGAGGGTGAGTCTTGCCGACAGGGAATTGTCAGGTAAAATGATAATCAATATAAAACAATTCTTTTCACATACCTACTGAGTCAGAGAACAAGACAAGTTACATCCTTATCAATTTCTTACCAAAGTGTTATCCTTTTATAGGATCCTTTTCAATTATCATAGAAAAGGATTAAGTACACTTTTAAAGTACCTACTCGATAATCGAATATTTTTCAAAATACGATTATCGAGTAGTTTCAAAATGGACGAGTAGGTATACTCAAGTACTCGAATTGGACACTATAGTCTCGTCCATATCCTGGCACATTTGTAGATAATGACTACATCGATATTGCTTTCCCATGCTTTCGTAAAATTCTTATTCTCCTTCTTCTATCCCTTATACTATTGAGTCGGGGTCCCTGCACCGCATAAAAGGTTCCAACTTTTCCTGTCTTGGGCTCGCTCTCTACGTCAGCCCAATTTAGTTGCAACCTCGCTTCGCAGTAGTCCTCAACTGTTTCCACCAGCTCCTCCTAGGACGGCCCCTTGGTCTTGTGCCTTCTGGTCTTGCCTGGAGTATCCGCTTTCGCAGTCCATCTGCCGGCATCCGCCATTGTTTCAGCCACCGTAACTGTGATTTCCCGATAAACGTCAGTAAGGGTTCTACTTCGAGACATTCTCTTATTTGAGTATTTTTTATTATGTCCCTTCTGGTAACTCTTACTATTCCTCGTACAAAATCCCATCTCGGTGACCTGTAACCTTGAGCGGGTTCCTTCGGTCAATATCCAGTGCTCGTGGCCGTACAATAGGGTTGGCCTGGAAGCTGATTTATATGATTTCGTAAAATACGCGAGAAATTACTTTTTATTATTCTATTTCTCGCTGTGGCAGACATTAAAAATTAGTCCGCATGAGCGCTGGCAAAAGTATCGATTCTTGCAAAAGTATCGATAACAAACGAAATCTAAAGGGCCCTGTACACATTGGCCCAACCTCGGCAGAGCCAACGTCTCGTCCAACCTCGCAAAATGGCGGACAACGATTACACATTAGCCAACGTATCGGCCAACCTCGCTTTGGCTGAGAGCGACAGGGGCGCACTGGCACTCTTGGGGGCCCTCGGCGAGAACTAGTGAAGGGGCCCTTGCATTTTATGGAGATGTGCAATATCAAAGTTTGCATTTTTTTTAAAGTTAAACTATCATGAACTATCATTACAAGAACTTATGTAGATTATGAAAAATTTATTCGCTTTAATACAAGTCGAATAAAGTGATAAAATCCTTGCGAAAATTGGAAAAAGTTTTTTTTTTACAAGGTTTTTATCATTTTATTTAAGTTTTATTGAAACAATTTTTTTTTCATAATCGATATAAGTTACTGTAATGATAATATAGTTCATGATAGTTCAACTTAAAAAAAAATGCAATCTTTGATACTGCATATCTCCACAACTATTGATATTAGGTCATAATTGTTTGAACATTTAACATAGGCAGGAATCTATCGGCCAAGTTTATTTTCCTAGCTCTGGTACACCTGAATATATTTTTATATAATTTTCACATACATTGATTAAGCTACTTAACGTGGGTCAAGGGGCTATGTACAAGGAATTTCAAATACGTGGCTTCAAAGCCGTAGCTGCAAGTAGGCCTATTTAATGTCAAAGGTATAAGTTAAATATGTAATTGACAAATACTATGTATGCTGGAAATAATCACGCTATTTATTCAAGGATTAATATAAAGCTCTTTAAAATGTTAATTTATCCTTTAGTACCTGCACTAAACCATATTTTTTTTTAAGTTCTTAACTTGTTTTTGCCACTTCATCGATAATTAAATTCTTACTTAAATTAATACTTAATTATATTTATAAACAAAAGATTAGACATTAAATCCTGATTCAAAGTTGATCTAAGCCTATTTTTTATTATTTTTTATTTTGAAAAGATTTGCTCAAAAGTAACTTGCGTACAAGGAAGAGTTATTTTCTGGTTTGTGTCTTCTGGCCGATGTTTCGGATCCCATTGCAGGGTCCATCATCAGGGCTGATGTGTACACAGCATAGTACCCCAGAAGATACAAACCAGTAAATTCTGAGTGGCCGTGGAAACCTATGAACATTCTTAGGGATTGGTTAATATAAACTTATAAGCTATGTAAAGATTAGTAAAGAGCCCTGACTGAGATAAATCAGAAATAACATAAACAAAACAGAAACATCTAAAACACTTTGTCTTCTCTAAACAGTGAACATAATGCTTTTCTTGCAAATCTAATTCTTCATCCTCACTGTTTTCTATATCATGATTCAGCTTTGGCTTATCTTGTTCATTTCTGTCAATTTCATCCCATTCAGTCTTTATGACACTCTCATATTCGTGCAAACTGTTTCAGCTCAATTACTAAATAACTTCTGTCACCTTTAGACAGTTTAGCAATGCAACACAAAACTTCGCACAATAAACTATCAACTTTTGTGATTTCTTTGAATTTTTGGAAGCCAGGAACAGTCTTTTAAAATTTCTTTATTAGGAATAAACCTTTCTTCAATACTGGCTTTAGCATCATCTAAAATGTGGAAGTAAATGATTTTATACTTTTGACCAGATGATATTTCAGCGACTTCGTTCTTAGCCTTTTCCCCAGGCTTTACTTTTTTTTTTAAGGATCTTTTTTCTTTAAAATCCAGTTCCACTTCTATATCAACAGCGTCGTTAAAAGCTCTACTGACTTTACTTGCATATTTTCAGATCTTTCATACAGAACGTCGAATTGCCTATCACATCTTTACTACATATTTGTCGTAACAATCCCTGAACCAAATTCCATGCTGTACTGTAGTCTAGGTTCTTACTTTGTATATGTATAGGAACAGGAGATGTAACAAGAAAAATATCCAGCAAAACAAAAGAGATTTTCTTTAGTCCACTGACTAATCAAGCTCCTTGCCGTTAATTTAGATTTACAATCAAAATTTCCACTGGATATTTACCACAAAACATATAGAAAATGGATGAACTTTTCTGGGTGAGATTGATCATCACTTCTTAAAAACCCTTCATCTACAATCGATGAAAGAGCCTTGTGTTTACTCCAACATTTCATGCTTTGAGGTTATTTTTCAGGTTTCAGGATCTATCGGAATCGTGAATCTGAAATATCTTCTTTTTTTTGGAAATCGGAATCGGAAAATTTAAACCAAGGTCGTTACCATTTCCGTTTTAGAAAAACTTATAAAATGAGCATTAATTGTCATTAAATTGTATTTTTTATAACTTTAAGAAGCAGCATTTGCGTAAATATAACAAATATGTATTTAAAACGGTAAGAAATATAAGGATTTCGTCACCCCAGTTTTATCTTGTCGTAAGGTTAAAATATTCATTGTCAACAAAATCTTTATTGACTTATAGTGAGACTTGCTCTACAAATGGCTCCATGCTAACTATTGCTAACGTACCTACTCTAGTATCCTCTGTGCAAATCAAGTATCCTCTGTTCAATTTTGTCGTGTGTGATGAAATGTCGGTGTTTACTTTGTTTTATTTTATCGTATCTTACCGTATCTTATCTTTTCATACAAAAATTGCAAAAATGTCAATTCTATCTTGTCGTAACATTCAATTTGCGTTCCAACTTGTCATATCGTCAAATAATATTCACCGATCTACAATGTCGTATAGTAGAGAGGCGATAATCAAAGCAAGCACGTAACCTTTACGCTTTGAAATATTCGTTTTTCATTGGCCAGAGACTGAAACGGATGACGAAACTGTGGTACAACCAGGATTTAATTTGATATGACTTATCTCTAAAATATTTAAAAGTGCATCATTTGTTTTATACGGAACCAATGGTAAAGAACTTGCTTACATTCTGGGAATTAGCTCTCTCCGGGATCCTGGCGGATAGTCATCCGTATTCTGAAAATTGCAATCTTTAAGATCTTTATCCCAACACTTAATAGACGATAATAAAAATTAAAAATAAACGAGACGTAGCTTTACGTCGGTGTTTGTTTCTGTAAGTTTCTACATGAGATAGATATAGAGGGAGGGAGAAAGATGTAAATTGTTATCTGTCAAATGTCAAGATGGGAAGATTCGAATACTCCGTAACGCGGACAAGTTTAGCCATGATTTTTCATCTGGACGCTGTGGATGAAGAAATTAATACGTTTGTAAGAAACAATCTTTCTTATATCATCTTTTAATACAGTGTATTTGAGCCGTATAATTACAAAATCCGCTCTGGTCGAATTTTGAAAAAATGAGGTTAGATTTTCATATAGTGGAGTATCTAAAAATCTATCGAACACTGAGTAAAAAATCCCACTCCACTGCGTTAATAGTAAGACAAACATTTGGATGAGTTGCAAAACTTGCTTCGAATCACATGTGAGTTGAGAAATACTCTCTGAAAGTACTGCAATGCGTAATTAAGAAGTGTCAAAATAATCTCCGTTCATAAAAGTGCGTAGCAAATTTGTGTTTCTCATATCTTACTAACATATTCATTATAATATATGCGGATCAATTGCCACATTGAAATTTATTTGTTTAAGCATACCTACATTATTTTATTAATGCTTATAAATGTTTGATTTTTCATAGTTTTCCAATAGCCTTATGCAATTTATAACATAAAATATTGTTGAACTTTCAGGTGATTGTGGGTATCCATCAGAGTCCTGGCTTCTTATGCTTTCATAAAATCCAGGAAAGAATACACCGAATCTAGGTATACAAAAGCACACAACAAAATCAGAAATGTTGTGAAGACAACTTTTTAAGTCAACATTTCGGTGCATTCAATTCTGCATTAGTCGGACCGTTGCTGGACAAATTGTATTCTCATGTGTAGTTCTACACAATATATGTATATATGAAATGTTGCAATGGCAGCACAACTAATGGTAACTTTTGATTTATTTTATTCATTTAATGGAAAACCGAAGACTTTCTATATAATGTTACAATATTTTAATTATTTTGATTTCAGGTGATGTTGCAGTTTTCAGTTTTAGTAAAAAATCTTCCGTTTAATGCACATATAAAAAGCTTACCAAGATGGGGTCGACAAGTCTGGAATAATGTTGTACAGTGATAATAAAAAAAAAAAGCTTTGTTTACCATTTTTATATTTATAAATTTTGTGTGTTTATTGTTGTTTTAGTTTATTATATATTATTTTGACTTTGTACATTTAATAACTCCGCCTTGTTTAAGAATAATTATTCTAAATATATTCAATACATTCAGAATTTTTGTCAGTTTTCTTTACGGTTCTTTTTGGAAAATGTATTTATTTTATACATTAAATTATTAATACCTATATACATAGGTATTAATGATTTATGTATATTCATTAGAGACTGTTGATATTTTAGTTTTGTTTAACTTATTCTTAATTTTAACTTATTATGATCCTAAGAACAATTAAAGTGCAATAGCAGTGATTCTTACTTTATTTTTGATTTGAGGGTAGTATTTTATGTAATTATGAACAATGATATTAAACATACTTATTGAATGAAATAAATGTCTCCAAAGTTTGCGTTTATTTTTCAATATTTCTGAATTGTGTAAAAAAAATAAAATGAAATTATATTGAATATTAAAAAATCATAATCATTAATATAATTCAAATAAAATGATAAAAGTATTTTTCAAATTTGTGCAGGGTTTTAAACATTTTATTTGACTTGTATTAAAGCAAATAAATTTTTGATATTTGTCACATTACCTATGCTGTCTAATGATAGTCCTACGTTTAACAGAAGTTAAGTCATAGATATTGAAAAAAATGCAATTTTCATCATCGTTTTGAAAGTCATTGATCTCTAACTATTGATATTAGAACACTATTTATTGTTCATAATTTGAACATTTTCGACTCATAATTTATTCAGGAATCTGCCTGTAAAGTATGGTGGACCAGCTCCCTGTATAACAGACACATAACAAATAACACTGATGACACATGACGTGGTTGGAAATCTTTTTTGCTGTCTTAATTGCCGGCAAAGCATAAAATAAAGTTTAACGAGTTTAGAAGTGCATCATTTAAACAAAACTGTCCTAATATTGAAATGAAACTAAAAAATATGGCTGTGTTGATAGATATATATTATTGACACAGAAAATATTATTAGATCCCACCGAAGTTCTTCAGTAATCAATTCTTTACTGGTACAACTGTACAAAGAAAGATTTAAAATATCAAAAGCAAAATATAATGACCTGCGTAAACTATGTGAAAATGGCATAATTCCCAGAAGATTTCGTCGTGAATACTTGACATTGTCCCATGATCCTAAAGCGGCTGTTGTTTTAGCAAATCAAATGAGGATGATGCACAAGTATAGCACTGTGCATTTGGTGTATGTTACCAAAAACTTTAAAAATTTGTTTGTGCGTAGATCAAATAAAGTATACCTGTGCATTTATTTATCTTACCGCGTTTTATTGTAAAGAGAACATACTTGACAATAGATAATTTATTGAATATTATTATGTCAAATATTCTTATCATTATAATTAATTTTTTTATTTATTCTTTGGGAGGGATTGTAATGTGGGAACTCCTGCATTTTTAGAATATCATTAGTGTCGAACTTAATTGTTTCCAAGAATTAATAATAATAATTTAGTCTCTATTTCATTTGCAACAAATTGTATAGCTATCCTCTTCATTGCATGTATTACCTTTCATTGGTGTTTGAACAAAATTGTTTCTTAGAATCGTGCAGAAATACAAAATTATGTAGCATTTATTTTCAATAGTTTTCTTATAAAAACTTAATTGTTACCATGAATTAATATCAATAATGTGCTCTATCTCATTTACATGTAACTGTATAGCTATCCTCTTCATTGTAGGTATTACCTTTCATTAGTTTTTGTAAATTGCTTCTTAGAATCGTTCAGAAATACAAAAAACTACAGCAAAGCAGTAATAATTAAT